>CM060346.1:5138515-5141015 GCA_030674155.1 Stramonita haemastoma
GTGTAACCACAAGATCTTCAGTGGTGCCCTGGACTCTTCAGTGTGTGTAACCACAAGATCTTCAGTGGTGCCCTGGACTCTTCAGTGTGTGTAACCACAAGATCTTCAGTGGTGCCCTGGACTCTTCAGTGTGTGTAACCACAAGATCTTCAGTGGTGCCCTGGACTCTTCAGTGTGTGTAACCACAAGATCTTCAGTGGTGCCCTGGACTCTTCAGTGTGTGTGTAAACATAAGATCTTCAGTGGTGCCCTGGACTCTTCAGTGTGTGTAACCACAAGAGGACAGTGAGATCGGAAGCTGGGAGGAAAATGAGGGGAAGTTTGCCATCTTCAAGCGGGCTACTGCTCGTGTTGCTGGCTGTGATCTGCGGCTCCGTTCTACCGCGTGTAGTAGGTAAGTTGAAAGACTCTGTGTGATACAAATGTGGTTTGTGTGTTTGTGAGAATTGAATAATCTTTATTTTTAAAGGGTAACAGTGTAAGCATTTACATACTTTTTTTCATTCGGCCCTTGCCCTGATTAGGGAATAGAAGAAAAAGAAAAGAAATGAAGAGACCCTACCAAAACAGGAGAAAAGCCAAAAAGCAAAGATAAAACAGAAAGCAACAACAAGGAAAAACAACATCACGATCACCAAGAATAGAAGTTCAACCTATGGTTGTAAAAAGGAGATAGGTATACAGTCAACAATTTAATGCATAATCCCCACAGGGTACATGAATACTTATTTCAGACAAAAGAGGTAGATATGTTTTCAACAAACACATAATCCATAACCGACCGGAACATTTATGTCGGGAGATACACTGGTTATAATTAAATAAAATAGATTAAAATTGAAAAGTGACAGCAGAGCAGCCCGAACAAAAAAGATAATATTAAAACATGACGAACCTTTCTTTACTTTAAAACAATATTATGACACCCCCCAAAAAAACAAACAAACAAACAAACAACAACAAAAAAACAACCCAAAACTCCCCCATAAAAAAACAACATCAAAACAAAAACCAAACAAAAAAAACTGAGAGAGAGAGGGGGGGGGGGGGGGGGAGGCAGATAGAGGGAGAGAGAGGGGGGGGGGAGGAAAGAGAGAATGAATGAATGAATGAATGAATGAATGAATGAATGAATGAATGAATGAATGAATGAATGAGAGAGAGAGAGAGTGAGAGAGAGGGGGGAGGGGAGAGAGAGGGGGGAGGGAGAGATAACGATAACGATAACAATATTTATTCAAGAAAGGCCATAGCCCCATTTGAAGGGGTGTACAAAAGCCACATCATTATAAGAACGTTATACACAAGTACATAAACATGTTCATACAACTGACTGCAATGCAATACGTACACACATAGTTATACTGTGTTTTGTGTTATGAAATCAAACTACTTCTCCTTTTTCAAGACTTACATAGCAAGATTTTTCATAACATTTTCATTTTTGGAAGATAGGAGCGAAATCATTCTAAAGTGAGCTGGTCTGCAATAATATTTTTCAGGAATGTATACTGTTCTGAAATCACTTAGCACTGGACAAGAAAAAAGAAAATGAACTTCATCCTCTCTATCAACTCTACACATAGGACATATCATTTTTTTTCTCACCCTTCCTGTATCTTTGACTATGAACTGTTATTTCAGAGACACCAAATCTGAATTTAGTCAGGCACATCTAATAAACTTGTTCATATTCATTTCAATATAATTATGTTTCTTTAAGGTTATTCATTTTCAATAACTTATATAATGAAAACCGATCACTATTCTCAATATGACTGGCCCGATCTTGTCACCTACAATCAATTATGCGCTGCTTAAAACAAATAAAAAAAACTTGTAATACAACATACACCCTGATTGTTCCATACATATGAAAACCCATAACTATCTAAACACTTTCGAATATTTGTTGCCCAAGTAATTTTACCTCGGCTGTCTAATTCATAGAATATTTTATAAGCTTGGGCAGGTAATCTCCCTTCATGCATACTAACTAGTTTTAACCAATATTTAATACATTTGATATATGAGTTTAAGTATATTGGAAATCTTCCAAGTTCACCATAGATCAAATCATTTGGAGTTCTCTTGTCAACAAACAAGAAACACTTCATGGCAAAACAGTGTAATGGGGGAGGGAGGAGGGAGAGAGAAGAGAGGAGAGAAAGAGAGAGGGAGGAGGAGAGAGAGAGAGAAGAAGAGAGAGGAGAGAGGGGGGGGGGAGGAGGAGAGGAGAGAGGAGAGAGAGTGAGAGGGTAGAGATAGGAGGGGGGGGAGGAAGACTAAGGAGCAGAGATGAGAGGGTAGAGATAAGAGAGGGGTATACACCACACCACACACATACATCACCCACACACATACATACATTATACACACACACACACACACACACACACACACACACACACACACACACACACACACACACACACACACACACACACACACACACACTTTATTTATTTATTTATTTATTTATTTATTTATTTATACCACT
>CM060346.1:5143155-5145655 GCA_030674155.1 Stramonita haemastoma
ACCCAAAACCACATCCATCATCACCAACCACCATCTCACCAACCATCACACTCTCACCACCATCATCACTAACCACTCACCAACCATCATCAATCACCAACCTCATTACCACCATCACCAACCACCATCATCACCAACCACCATCGATCACCAACCATCATCACTAACCACCACCATCATCACTAACCACCACCACCATCATCATCACCAACCATCATCACCAACCACCATCACCAACCACCACCCACACCAACCATCATCACCAACCTCATCACCAACCATCATCACCAACCATCATCACCACCATCATCACCACCATCATCACCAACCATCATCACCAACCATCATCACCAACCACCATCACCAACCACCACCAATCACCAACCATCATCACCAACCATCATCACCAACCATCATCACCAACCATCATCACCAACCATCACCCAACCATCATCACCAACCATCATCACCAACCATCATCACCAACCACATCCACACCATCATCACCAACCATCATCACCAACCACACACCAACCATCATCACCAACCATCATCACCAACCACCACATCACCAACCATCATCACCAACCATCATCACCAACCATCATCACCAACCATCATCACCACCATCATCACCAACCATCATCACCAACCATCATCACCAACCACCCATCACCAACCACCACCACCATCACCAACCATCATACCAACCATCATCACCAACCATCATCACCAACCACCACCATCATCACCAACCATCATCACCAACCATCCATCACCAACCATCACCCCAAACCATCATACCAACCATCATCACCAACCATCATCACCAACCACCATCACCAACACCACTCACCATCACCAACCATCATCACCAACCACCACATCATCACCAACCATCATCACCAACCATCACACAACCACACCATCATCACCAACCATCATCACCAACCATCATCACCAACCATCATCACCAACACATCACCAACCATCATCACCAACCATACATCACCAACCATCATCACCAACCATCATCACCAACCACCACTTACCCTCTCAGAACACCGGGTGGTGACTCGACTCAAAGCCACGCCCCTCAGCTCCCGATCCGTCCGGTTGTCATGGAAACTGCCCAAGCTGACCAATGAAACGGTGGCTTACGCCGTCACGTGGGCGGAGCATGAGGTGAGTGACAGCGAGCGGACGGCGGTGATAGCCAATGGGAGCACGTCTTTCATCGTGGAGAAGCTGCGTCCACACAAGCTGTACAGTTTCCGCGTGCGTTCGTCTTGGCTGAGGGGTCTGGCGGCGTCACAGAGAGAGTGATGGCTCGGCCTTTCTCTGCAAAGCCTTCCAAAGCTCCCAGGAACGTGGCTGTGATGTATTCCAATGATTCGGTGAGTTGTTTGGCGAGAGCAAGAGAGAGAGAGAGGGGGGGGGGGTGGGGGGGGGGGGAGAGAGAGAGAGGAGAGAGAGAGAGAGGGAGGGGAGAGAGAGAGGAGAGAGAGAGGGGGGGGAGAGAGAGAGAGGAGGAGGGAGAGAGAGAGGGGGAGAGAGAGGGAGAGAGAGAGGGGAGAGAGAAGAGGAGAGAGAGAGAGAGAGAGAGAGAGAGAGAGAGAAAAGAGAGAGCAAGAGAAAAATGTTAAGCGAGGGAGACAATTGTAAGCAATAAATTTAGCTTTTTTTTCATCAAGCCATCTATCTAGCAAAAAAAACAACAAACAATAACAAACAACAACAAACAAAACAAGGGGGGGGGGGGGAAGCACTTAAACAAAAAGCTCTTAACCAGAGAACAGACAAATAAACAGAAATGAAGCAGCAAGCAAACAACCAAGAAAAACCCACCCAAAAATATTTAGCCACAACATTGTTAGAGAGAGAGAGAGAGAGGGGAGAGGAGAGAGAGAGAGAGAGAGAGAGAGAGAGAGAGAGAGAGAGAGAGAGAGAGAGAAGAGAGAGAGAGAGAGGAGATGATGATGATGAATGAGAAGAAGAGTGAATGATGATGATGGTAGTAGTAATAGTAATGATGATAATGATAACAAGATGATGATGATGATGATGATGATGATGATGTATGATGATGATGATGATGATGATGATTTCTTTCACACATGAAGCCATTTTAGGTAGGTGGTGGTTGAGGGGGGTGTGGTGGGGGTCAAGGTTATTGATTTTGATGATTTAATTGGCTATTATCAAACTCTGGTGACGGGATAGCTCAGTGGTTAGAGCATCAAGCTTAGGTTTCAGTACAGTCCCCGAGTTCACCCCAGTCGTAAATGGGTACCTGTCCTCTTTAGGATCAGGGAAGGTAAAACAACGAGGAAGAGGAGATGGGCGCCGCCCTCAATATGCTGGCTTCTAGAGAAATTAACGATTCTGCAGGGAATTGTGCAGGGCGGGAGAAGGAGAGGCAGGCAGAGAAAGAGATGGGAGGACAACATCCGAGAGTGGACAGGCCTCAGGCTGAGTGACACCCTGAGAAAGGTCGAGG
>CM060346.1:5153155-5160655 GCA_030674155.1 Stramonita haemastoma
CTCTCTCTCTCTCTCTCTCTCTCTCCTCTCTCTTCTCTCTCTCTCCCTCTCTCTCTCTACCCCCCCTCTCTCTTTCTCTTTCTCTCCCTACCCCCCCCCCCCTCTCTCTCTTTCATCTCTCGCTCACCCCCCACCTCTCTTTTCTCATCTCCCCCACCCCCCCCCCCTCTCTCTCTCTCTCATCTCTCGCTCACTCCTCTCTCTCTCTCTCTCTCTCTCTCTCTCTCTCTCTCTCTCTTCTCTCTCTCTCTCTCTCTCTCTCTCTCTCTCTCTCTTGTATTCTTCAATCTCATTCTAATCGGTAGGACCCAAGTCGAAGAAGACGAAGAAGAAAAACAGGGAAGACGAGAACGTCAGAAGCGATGACGTCATTGCTGCGGCCAGTGACGACACACCGGCAGCACCCGAGGATCTCCGAGTCAGTGACGTCAGAAGCACCACTGTCAGCATCACGTGGTCTCAGCCTGAGACACCCGTATGTTGTCCTATTGTCGCTTACCGCATCATGAGCCGAAATTTAAATGGTGAGGGTTTGACAGAGTGAGAAAGAGAGATTTTTTAATTTCATTTAATTCATTTAATTTTATTCTTGTATATCGAGGATAATGGAATAAGCACTCGTGTGCTTTTTTACATCCAGTCCCCGTGTGTATGAAGTTTTGCCAATTTTGTCATCAGTTCGCACCGGTACACGATGGCCTACTCTTCCGAAAAGCAGAACAGGATTTAACGTGTGCGCAAGATGTTCTTCGTGCATTCGCACACGGGGCCTTGGTTTATAGTCACATCCGAAGGAGAGAGAGAGAGAGAGAGAGAGAGAGAGAGAGAGAGAGAGAGGAGAGAGAGAGAGAGAGAGAGAGAGAGAGAGAGAGAGAGAGAGAGAGAGTGTGTGTGTGTGTGTGTGTTTCCAACAGAATGAAGTGTGGTTCTTATTTTTGATGCATCAAGTGGATTAGAAGGTGATTTTTGAAGGTTGTTAATGGTTGGGGCTATTAAATTGAATCAGGAAGGGAGTTCCACAGCATAAGGCCTGAGTACAGTAAACAAGATTTGAACATGTCTATTCTTGAAATTGGGACACTTGGCTTTTCAGTATTTCTGGAATGATTCATTGGGAACTTATCTTTTAAGGATGTAGGGACAGTTCCTGCCATTATCTTGAATGTTATGATTCCTTTGTTATAGTTCAGTCTCTGGTGTAGGGAAAGAGTATTTAACTGAGTATAGTCCACTTCTAGCAAGGTTGCTTTCTTTAGGACCAGTTTAAGAGCACGTGTATACAGACTTAGTAAGGTTTCAAAATGTTTGTACTGGCAGAATCCCACAAGGTTGAAGCATGATATAATAAGGATTGTGAATAGCTTGAAAGAATAATTTCCTTGAATGAAAGTCAAGAAAGTGTTTAATTTTAGTCAACTGGTATACCCTTTGGGATAAATATTTGCATAGATGAGATACCTGGTAGAATCAGCTGGGATTTTCATCCATTGTTACTCCTAAGACTTTGTGGTAAGAGGTTTGTTCAATTGCTTCCTTTTTATATGGATGGGAAACAGTTTATACTATAAGTTTTGTCACTTTTGTCTGGTGGTGATAAGCATACATTTTGGGTTTCTTGGGAGGTGTATAGATATGTGGTTCAGTTCTGTCCATTTGACAAGATCATCAGCACTTTTTTGTAATATGGTTGCAAGAGAGTCAATGTCCCTATGACTTGTATGTATGGTTCTGTCATCAGCAAATAGTTCACATTTGGATTTGATATGTAGACGAGGGTCATTTATATATAATGAAAAGAGCGTTGGCCCTACTATGGATCCTTGTGGTACTCCATAATGAATGGGCTTCAGTTTGGATGTGGATGTAGCTATTGAGACACATTGTTGTCTGTTGGTAAGAGAGGAATCAAGTAGTCTTAGGGTATCTATAGAGATGTTATACATATCTAGCTTTTTAAGGAGAAGTGTGTGGTCAACTGTATCAAATGCCTTTTTGAAATCTACAAATAATACTCCAGAAATTTTATTGTCATTAATGTTTGATAGCCAGAAAAAATTGAAAGAGAGAGCAGCAGCAGCAGCAGCAGCAGCAGCAGCAGCACACCACCACCACCACCACCACCACCACCACCACCACCACAACAACAACAACAACAACACCAACCACCACAACCACCACCACCACAACCACCACCACCACCACCGCCCACCATAACTACCACCCACCACCACCACCACAACAACAACAACTACAACCACCACCACCACCACCACAACCACCACCACAACCATCAACCACCACCACAACCACCACCACCACCCCCACAACCACCACAACCACCACCACCACCCCCACAACCACAACCACCACCACCCTCACAACCACAACCACCACAACCACACACCACCACCACCACCACCCACAACCACCACCACCACCACCACCACAACCACCACCACACCACCACCCACAACCACCACCACCACCACCCCACACCACCAACACTACCATCACACTACCCCACCACCACAACAACAACAACAAAAAACTGAGGGATAGTTTTTGTCTCGAACAGATTCGGAGTTAGCGGGGGAAATGGTGACGGGGCCTACGCCCGAGGCCAAAATCACGTTTCTGAAGCCGGACACGGTGTATGGCTTTAACGTGTCTGCCTACAGCATCGCTGGAGAGTCCCTCCATTCTACAGAACTTCTGGTCCACACTTTGCCGGCTGGTTAGTGTGTGTGTGTGTGTGTGTGTGTGTGTGTGTGTGTGTGTGTGTGTGTGTGTGTGTGTGTGTGTGTGTGTGTGTGTGTGTGTAGCCGCCGCTGTAGTCTAGTGGTTAGGGCGTTGGACTCGTAATCTAAAGGTTGCGGGTTCGATCCCAGCTTTCAGCTATGGCGTTGTGCCCTTGGAAAAGGCACTTTACGGCTATTTTCTCACCCCACCCAGGTGTAAAAGGGGGTACCAACCTTGTGTTGGGGGTTAACCCTGCGATAGACTGGCGTCCTATCCAGGGGGGAGTCTATGACTCTCAGTCGCTTAACGCCACAGAAACCGGGATAAGCACTGGCCTGATGAGCCTTAGGCTCGGGACACTTTCTTTTTTTTTTAGTGTGTGTGTGTGTGTGTGTGTGTGTGTGTGTATGTGTGTGTGTGTGTGTGTGTGTGTGTGTGTGTGTGTGTGTGTGTGTGTGTGTGTGTGTGTGTGTGTGTGTGTGTGTGTGTGACCATAGGGGCACTAATTAAGATTTTGCAACCAGCTTCCTCCACTCCCCACGGTCCTCCGCCCTCCGTAGCAGATCGCTCCGCCCAAGGCCTGTCCACTCTCTGATGTTGTCTCCCCATCGTTTCCTCAGTTTGCCTCTTCGTCTCCCTCCCCTTACTGTTCCCTGTAGGACAGTCTTGGCCAGTTCAGATGGTTGTGTGACGTGCCCGCACCACTTTAGCTTGCGTTTTTTCACTGTAGTTAGGAGCTTTTCCTACGGACCTATGACATTCTTTATTCTAGTTATCACTATAGTGCCAAATATGAAGAAGTGAAAACTAGAATAAAGAATGCCTTCATTAGTGATGTGATCTCTGTATGAAATGCCAAGCAGTTAGCAAAAGCATCTCATCTCCATTGCCTGTATCCTTCTTTCAATGTCTGCTGTTATGGTCCATGTTTCACAAGCGTACAAAAATATGGACATGATCAGGGAAAGGATCAGAAGCGGATGGCGATGTTCTTATCATTCCAGAGGACTTTAAGTTTGGCCATTGCAGCTGTGGTCTGGGCTATCCTGGAGAGAATTTCAGGTTTTGATCCTTCATCTGATACTATGGCTCTCAGATATTTGAAGCTATGGACGGTCCTGATTTTCTTACCATCTATGATTACGTCATTCCTGATGCCATTGGCACTATTTGTTATCAGCTAGGTTTTCTCAGCACTGATCTGCACGCCATATGCTAATGAGGCTTCATCAAGGTGATTTACCAGGCTGACTAGCTCTTGTTCTTCTCAGCTAGACTATGATGTCATCGGCAAAACGTAAGTTTGTGATTGTCCTGTCTCCAATGCTGACTGTTCCCTCATGATTTTCAAGTGTATCAGCCATTATTCTTTCTAGCAAGATGTTCAAGAGGGTGGGAGAGAGCAGACATCCTTGGCGTACTCCAATTGTGGTTTGGAACCAATCTCCTATGTTGTTGTTACACTAGATTGCCCTGGTTGCCATGTTATACAGGCATTCTATGGTTCGGATCAGGTTGGCATTGATGTTATACAACCTCATGGTTGCCCACAGAGCTGCATGCCAGACTCTGTCGAACGCCTTCTTAAAGTCCACAAAGACGTGGTAAAGATCTTGTTGGTGTTGCTAGTACTTTTCACAGAGTATTCTAAGATTGAAAATATGTTCTGTGTGTGTTCAGAGCCTCCCAGTATTCTCGTGGTGCACAGTAGCCCAGTGGTGACAGGGGGCAGCGCTAACCTGACCTGTGTCGTCAGAGCAGAACCGCCTCCAGAAGTCTCGTGGTTCGGACCCAACCAGTCCGTGCCTTACTCCTCCGGCCGCTTGACCAACATGGTACGTTATTAGAGTGTGTGTGTGTGTGGGGGGGGGGGGGGGGGGGGGGGTTAGCCGCCGCTGTAGTCTAGTGGTTAGGGCGTTGGACTCGTAATCTAAAGGTTGCGGGTTCGATCCCAGCTTTCGGCTATGGCGTTGTGCCTTGGAAAAGGCACTTTACGGCTATTTTCCCACCCCACCCAGGTGTAAAAGGGGTACCAACCTTGTGTTGGGGGTTAACCCTGCGATAGACTGGCGTCCTATCCAGGGGGGAGTCTATGACTCTCAGTCGCTTAACGCCACAGAAATCGGGATAAGCACCGGCCTGATGAGCCTTAGGCTCGGGACAGACTTTAACTTTAACGTGTGGGTGGTTGTGGGGGGGTGGGGGAGGGGGAGGTAGGTTGCGTGGTATGTTAGTAGAAAACGTGTGTGTGTGTATCAAAGTCAAAGTCAAAGTCAAACTTTTGTTTCCAGATGGTACATTGAATAAACAGTGCAATTGCTTTTTTTTTCTTCAAAAAAGTGTGTGTGTGTGTGTGTGTGTGTGTGTGTGTGTGTGTGTGTGTGTGTGTGTGTGTGTGTGTGTGTGTCTGTGTCTGTGTCTGTGTCTGTGTCTGTCTGTGTCTGTGTCTGTTGTGTGTGTGTGTGTGTGTGTGTGTGTTTGTGTGTGTGTTGTGTGTGTGTGTATGGTGTGTGTGTTGTGTGTCTCTTTGTGTCTCTTTGTGTCTCTCTTTGTATCTACATTCTCTTTGTGTGTCTGTTTGTGTGTCTCATTGTATATTTCTTTGTATCTACATTCTCTTTGTGTCTCTTTGTGTCTCTCTTTGTGTCTCTCTTTGTGTGTATACATTCATTTTCTTTGTGTGTGTCTCTTTGTGTCTGTACATTTATTCTCTTTGTATCTGTCTCTTTGTGTCTGTACATTCATTCTCTTTGTGTCTCTCTCTATGTGTCTCTCTTTGTGTCTCTCTTTGTGTCTGTATATCTATTCTTTTTGTGTGTCTTTCCTTGTGTCTGTACATTCATTTTTCTTTGTGTGTTTCTCTTTTTCTCTCTACATTCAATTTCTTTGTGTGTCTATCTTTGTGTCTGTACATTCATTCTCCTTGTGTTTCTCTCTATGTGTCTCTCTTTGTGTCTCTGTAACTGTACATTCATTCTCTTTGTGTGTCTCTTTGTGTCTGTACAATCATTTTCTTTGTGTGTGTTTCTTTGTGTCTGTACATTCATTTTCTTTGTGTATGTCTCTTTGTGTCTGTACATTCATTCTCTTTGTATGTGTCTCTCTCTTTGTGTCTCTTTGTGTCTCTCTTTGTGCCTAGTCTCTCTTCGAGTCTGTACATTCTCTTTGTGTCTCTTTGTGTCTCTCTTTGTGTTTCTCTCGTCTCTCTCTTTGTGTGTCTCTATTTGTGTCTCTCTTTGTGTATATGTACATTCTCTTTGTGTCTCTCTTTGTGTCTCTCTTTGTGTGTTTCTCTTTGTGTCTCTCTACATGTCTGTACAGTCATTCTTTTTGTGCGTGTCTTTTCTGCCTGCACATTCATTCTCTTTGTGTGTCTCTGTGTCTCTCTTTGTGTCTGTACATTCTCTTTGTGTTTCTCTTTTTGTTTCTCTTTGTGTCTCTCTCTTTGTCTCTCTCTTTGTGTCTCTCTTTGTGTCTCTCTGTGTGTCTACATTCTCTCCGTGTCTCTCTTTGTGTCTGTGCGTTGATTCTCTTTGTGTGTCTCTGTGTCTCTCTTTGAGTCTGTGACAGTACATTCCCTTTGTGTCTCTCTGTGTGTCTCTCTGTGTGTCTTCATTCTCTTTGTGTCCATCTTTGTGTCGTCCCTCTTTGTGTCTACATTCTCTTTGTGTGTGTCTCTCTCTCTTGTGTGTCCCCCTCTTACTGCCTCCACATTCTCTTTGGGTCTAGTCTAGCTCTCTTTGTGTCTCTGCTCTGTGTGCAGTTGCTTCACGGTCAAGAAGGAGTGCACGTGCTTCGTTTTCACAAGTCGCCTCATGACGTCACCACCCATCTGCTCATCGATCGCGTCAGAGCGCAGGACAGGGGAGTGTACACTTGCGCTGCCTCCAACAGTGCCGGCACAGTGCGCTCCCTTGTTTCGCTGCTGGTGCACGGTAAATTTAGTGGGGGAGGGGGGGGATTGGGGGTGGGTGGTGGGGGAAGGTAGGGGTGGGTGTACAGAAGGAGTAGTGTAGTGTAGTGTAGTGTAGTGTAGTGTAGTGTAGTGTAGTGTAGTGTAGTGTAGTGTAGTGTGTGTGTGTGGAGGGGGGGGGGAGGAGTTGGGTGTGTGTGGGGGGGGTGTAGGTGGGAGGGGTTTAGGGGTGGGGGTGGGGATGGGCGTGGGGTCTGAGGGGGGGGGAGGTGTAGTGTGGTGCCTGGGGGGGAGGGGTGTGTGTGTGTGTGTGTGTGTGTGTGTGTGTGTGTGTGTGTGTAGTGTGCGTGTGTGTGCGTGTGTGTATGTATGTGTGTGTGTGTGAATGTGTGTGTGTGAATGTGTGTGTGTGAATGTGTGTGAATGTGTGTGTGTGTGAATTGTGTGTGTGTGTGTGTGTGTGTGTGTGTGTGTGTGTGTGTGTGTGTGTGTGTAGTATAGTGTGTGTGTTGTGTGTGTGTGTGGGGGGGGGGGGGGGGTAGTGTGTGTATGTGATTATGTGTGTGTGTGTTGCTTTTATTTATTTAATTTCTGTGGATGCCTTAGTACTGGTATGAGGTGGTGTGAGTAATGAAAGAGTCATGATTATAGATAAAACAGAAGGAAAAGTGCCAATTTTCTAAGATGAAGGAGTGTGGCCCATCATCACCCACACACTAAAGATGGAGTGTGGCTTGTATAGGGGGTAGAGGGGGGAGGGGGTGGGGCGGTAAGAAGTTTTTTTTCTTTTTCTTTTGTTTCTCTCTCTTTTTTTTTTTTTAATTTATTAAGTTTTATATAATTTATCT
>CM060346.1:5170655-5180655 GCA_030674155.1 Stramonita haemastoma
ATGGCTGCCTATATGGCGAGGTACTTGAAAATAGTCATACACGCAAACTTCTCATTCAGTGTGCAATTTCAATCTCACAGGGATTCCCAGGTGGGATGAGTGAGTCAGAGTGCACATTCTGGGTGACCCCCCAGAGTGTTACGCTGGGGAACAACAACAACACCCACCTGCCTAAATGACTCCTAGCGGAAAAGTGGGTCAGGTGCTAAGTACTCATTTCCTGGTGGAACATCACAATTTTTTTTTCGTAATTACCAAAAAAAAAAGCTTTAAGAGGGAAAAGTACGTTAGTGAGTTGCCATATTATATCAACATGATTTTCTTATTTAGATTCAGGTATGTTCACCATTCTTTGCCAATTGAAACAGGACAAGTCAACAAAATTCCCTGTGAAAATCGTCTCTGTAAACAATGTAACATGAAAATGATAGAGATGAGTTTCACTTTGTGTGTGTGTGTGTGTGTGTGTGTGTGTGTGTGTGTGTGTGTGTGTGTGTGTGTGTGTGTGTGTGTGTGTGTGTGTGTGTGTGTGTGTGTGTGGTGGTAGTGAGTGAGTGAGTGAGGAGAGAGAGAGAGAGGAGTGAGGGTGTGTGTGTGTGTGTGTGTGTGTGTGTGTGTGTGTGTGTGTGTGTGTGTGTGTGTGTGTGTGTGTGTGTGTTGTGTGTGTGTGTGTGTGTGTGTGTGTGTGTGTGTTGTAGTTGACATACTTTGAAAGATTTATCATTGAATGAGTAATGAATAAGTCGATGGTTTGATTGATCAATCGATTTATTGATTGATTTTAATTTTAAAGGTTGGGGAGAGACCAGACGGTTTATTGAGTGAGTGACTGAGGAATGAAGTGATTGATTGATCCATTGATAAAAATCAGTCGATTGATTGATTGTCAGTTCCGGGTGAGACGATACATTAATTTATTGAATGAGTGAGTGATTGAGTTAGAAATAAGTAGTTGATTGATTGATTGATTGAATCATTCATTCATTCATTCATTCATTCACTCACTCATTGGTTGAATTTTAGGGCTGGGGAGAGACAGGCGCTGATTTATTGAATGAATGATTGATTGATTGTTTGATTAAATTATTGATTGATTGATCGATCGATAGATTGATTGTCATTTCTGGGGTGAGACGATACATTTATTGGGTGATTAAGTTATTCATTCATTCATTCAATTGTTTATTCGTTTGTTCGTTCGTTCATTCATTCATTGATTGGTTCTTTCCTTTGTTCGTTCCTTCCTTCGTTCATTCATTCATTTTCTCATTCATTCATTCATTTATTCATTCATTCATTCATGTATTCATTCATTCGTTTATTCATTCATTCATTCGTTCATTTATTCATTCATTCATTTCTTTTTGATTTTCTGGGTATGGAAGAGACAGGCGTTGATTGATTGATTGATTGATTGATTGATTGATTGATTGATTGATTGATTGATTGATTGATTGATTGATTGATTGATTGATTGATTGATTGATTGATTGATTGGTTTTCAGGGCTGGGAAGAGACGAGACCTACTATCTACGCATTGCCACGCTGACGACCTGGGGATATGAAGCCCCTTCCCAGTGGATCAGGATTCAGAAACATCCCCACGGTACAGTATGATACACCCTCAGTCACAGTCACAGCCATTTCTTTCTTTACTTATTTATTTATCTATTTATTGATTCCTTCATTTATTCATTTATTTGTTTACTTACTTGTTTATCTGTTTATGTATTCTTCCATTTATCCCCAGGGTACAGTGTACACTTTCAGTTTCAGTCACAGGCATTTGTTTATTTTGTTTATTTATTTATTTATTCATTCATTCATTTCATCTGTTATTTATTTATGTATTTATTCTGTTATCTATCTGTTGATTTATTTGTTGTTTATTTATTTCTTTCTTCTTTCATTTATTCTCTATTATTATGTTATGTTATGTTATGTTATGTTATGTTATGTTATGTTATGTTATGTATGTATGTATGTATGTATGTATGTATGTATGTATGTATGTATGTATGTATGTATGTATGTATGTATGTATGTGTGTTGTATGGTTATGTATGTATGTATGTATGTATGTATGTATGTATGTATGTATGTATGTATGTATGTATGTATATTTAATCTTCTACTTATTTCTTTATTCTTTATATTTATTCATTTATGTATTAATTCTGTCATTGATTTTGTTATTCTTTTACTTTTTCCTTATTTCTATATCTATTTATTTTTTCCTTTTTTCTTTTATCTACTTATTTATTTAATCTTTCATTTATTGAATGATTTAATGAGACGAGAGGAGATGAGACCAGACAACAAGGGACGAGACAAAATGAGATGGGACGGGACACGATGAGACAAGATGGGACAAGATGAGACGAGACCAAATGGGATGAGACAAGATAAACAAGATGAGACAGACGAAATGAGATGAACACGAGACGGAACAGGATGAGACAAGATGAGACGAAACGAGACGGAACGGGACAAAATGAGACAAGTCAAGACAAGATGGGACGAGTCGAGATGAGACGGGACGAGATGAGATGGGACGGGACGAGATGAGACAAGACGGGGCAGGACGAGACGAGACGAGACGAAAGAGATTAGATGAGACGAGATGAACGAGACGAGACGATATGGGACGGGACACGATAAGACGGGACGGGACAATAGATGAGATTAGATGAGACAAGACGGGACAAGACCAGATGAGACGAGATGAGATGAGATGCAACGAGATGAGAAAAGACAGATGAGAAAAGACGAGATGAGACGAGATGAATGACTGAGACGATATGAGAAAAGAGGAAACAAGATTAGAGAGATGACACGAGATGAGATGAGATGAGATGAGAGGAGGGAGGAATTAACTGAAATAAAATGTTACAAAATTGCATTAAAACAAACTCTATAATAAAACTAAAACGAAGCAAAAAAAAAACTTAAACTAAAAAAAACAAAAAACAAAACCAAAAAACACAAACCAAACCTTAAACCAAACACAAACCAAACCAAATCAAACATCAAACCTTTCTTTTTCTCTTTCTTTCTTTCTTTCTTTTCTTTCTTTCTTTCTTTCTGTTTGTTTCTCACAGAACCCCTTCAACAAAGAATACAAAAAACACAAACAAAACAAAACCAATCAAAATTCAAAAAATCAAACCTTTCTTTTTTCTCACAGAACTACTTCCGCCCATGACCCCGAAACAGGTCAAGGCCGTGGCCACTGTGAACTCTATCCGGGTCAGCTGGACCTCCTCGGATGAACCCGGAAGCAAAAAGTCCCCCTTGCTGGGGTATCGCATGATCTACGGGCCAGTGGAGTCACCCCTTGAGATCAACCGGTGGAGTTCAAAGCCTCCACTGTGCAGTTCACTATCCGAGGACTGAGTAAGTGTCAGGATTATCTGCCCTGGGGGGTGGGGTGGGGGGGGGAAGGGGATGTGGGTGGGGAAGGGGGGGGAAGGGGGGGGCTGGGGAAGGGTGGGGGAGGTGGTTGTTGATTGGTGGTGGTTTGGTGTTGGTGGGTTGGTGGTGGTTGTGTTGGTGGTGGTGTTGTTGGGTGGTGTTGGTGGGTGGTTGTTGTGTGGTGGTGGTGGGTGGTGTTGGTGGGTGGTGGGTGGTGTTGGTGGGTGGTTGTTGTTGGTGGTTGTTGTGGTTGGTGGGTGGTGTTGGTGGGTGGTTGTTGGTTGGTGTGGTGGGTGGTTGTTGGTGGGTGTGGTGTTGGTGTGGTGGTGGTGTGGTGTGGTGGTGTGGTGGTGTTGTGGTGGTGTTGGTGTTTTGGGTGTGGGTGGTGTTGGTGTTGTGTGGTTGTGTTGTCTGTGTGGTTTTTTTTTTTTCTTCTTTCTTCTTCTTCTTCTTCTTCTCTTCTTCTTTCTTCTTCGTATTTTTCGCATTCTTCGCAATCTTTGCATTCTTCTTCTTTGCATTCTTCTTTGCATTTTTGTTCTTCACATTTTTCTTCTTTGCGTTCTTCGCATTCTTCTTTTTCCTTGCATTCTTCTATAGTAATAATAGTAGTAGTAGTAGCAGCAGCAACAGCAATAGCAGCACAGCAGCAGCAGAACAGCAGCAGCAGCAGTATTACAGCAGTAGTAGTAGTAGTAGTAGTAGTAGTAGTAGTAGTAGTAGTAGTATGTAGTAGTAGTACAGTAGTCGCAGTACAGGAAATAGTAGTAGTATAGGTAGTAGTTAGGTAGTAGCAGCAGTAGCAGCAGCAGCAGCAGTAGCAGCAGCAACAGCAATAGCCAGCTAGCAGAGATACGCAGAGCAGCGCAGAGCAGTAGTAGTAGTAGCAGCAGTAGTGGTAGTAGCAGCAGTAGTGCAGTAGCAGCAGTAGTAGCAGTGCAGCAGTAGTGTAGTAGCAGCAGTAGTCGCAGTAGCAGCAGTAGTAGCAGTAGTAGCTAGTGCAGTAGCAGCTGTAGCAGTAGCAGCAGTAGTAGCGTAGTAGCAGTAGTGGCAGTAGCAGCAGTAGTGGCAGTAGCAGCAGTAGTAGCAGTAGCAGCAGTAGCAGCAGTAGTAGCAGTAGCAGCAGTAGTAGCAGTAGCAGCAGTGAAGTAGCAGTAGCGTAGCAGCAGTAGTAGCAGTAGTAGTAGCAGCAGTAGTAGCAGTAGTAGCAGTAGTGCAGCAGTACATAGTAGCGAATTCGGCCTCCACTGTTCCTGTAGTGTTCTTCAGAATATCACTGTCAACAATGGCTATGTGCAGATGCCTCCACCAAATACATCATCGCTCTGAGGGCCTACAACAAATACTCCGTCAGCGAGCCAGTTTATCTCCGAGCCACCACTAAAGGTGAGTGCAGCTAGACGTTCCCTAGCTTAACATAAGGGAACGGGATGGTCTCGCCCTCCCATAGATAAGGGGACGAGATAGCCGAGTGGTCAGAACATTGTGCTCACCTGTTTGATTCCTGTTCAAGGGGATTTTTTCCCCCTGGAGTTAGCATCAGTGCTGACTCCACTCCCTCACAAGTCCTTCAGATGAGACTATAAACCGAGGCCCCGTGTGTGGCAAATGCACGCAGAACATCTTGCTACACACACGTTAAATCCTGTTCCGCTTTTTGGAAGAGTAGGCCATTGTCTGCCGGTGGGAACAGATGACAAGATTTACAAAAAAATGTATAAACACGGGGACTGGATGTAAAAAAGCACTGGATTAAAAAAAAACAAAAACTCCACAACAAATTGAGTGCTTTGCACCTGACCCACTTTTCGGCTAGGAGCCATTTTAGGTAGAAGGGGGTCAAGTTGTCTATTTTAAGATTTTGATTGATTTTAAAACTATAGCCATTATTCGATCTTGTAGTGAAACCAGGTGAAACACCGAGGTGTAATTCTGTTTCCTTATGCTTTAAAAACGTGTTTTAAAACATCCAAACCTTCATTTTGACTATCCCATTCTCATCCATACCAACATCATCATTGCTATTACCATTACTTATTGCTTTATTTCTACTTATATGTATATATATATATATATATTTCAGCCCTACCACCCACCACCACCATCTATAACATCATTGTTATTATCGTATCATATATAACTTTACATATATGTAATTGAGAAAATATAGTGGATAAAAACAAGTGCAGATAACCTATTACAACTTCATTCTCATCATAAAATTGATGTTTGTCAAACATTAACAAAAATAATCTACTTTAGGATAATAATCTTTGAAGGCAGCATTGGGGAATTAGTGAGTAAGGACCGTGCTTTGGGCCTGACCTGACCGAGTTTCGGCTCCTGGTTGAGCACTCTTCAGAGGTCCTGGCAGTGATTGCAACCTCACTCACCCTCTGTGGTGCAAGACACTTTTTAGAATTCAGAAGTGTCCATTGCAGCCCTAGGAATAGGTAAATATTCCTGTGGCCTACCACTGCTGCCAGTAAAAGATGAAAATAGAAAGAAAAATATGTTTGGAAAAAATGTTGTAAAAAAATATATATATAGAAGAAAATATGCACCTTGTGAATCTTTGTGCCTTATGTTCAGGGATCCTTTATAAGAAAGGATGCAAGGGAGATCATAAAGTCCGTATCCAACCAATAGGCTAGTCCTAGCTGGATAACAATGATAACAATAATTATAGCAATATATGATAACAATAAACATATTGCAGCCATACCCCCCAGCACGGTTCTGAAAGCCACTGCAGTCGCCCTGTCACCCACAGAGATTCGCGTTCACTGGAAGCCGCCATTGCGGGGTCACGTGACCCGCTACCAGCTTCGCTATTGGCGGCCCGGTAAACGGGATAAACAGTCCGCTTGGCTTCTGTCGCCCACCATGGATTATGTGGCGGGTTGGTAGTTCCATTCTACATGTGGAATTTTTTTGCGGGGAGGAGGGGGAGTGGGGGAGGTGGTGGTTGGGAGGGGGGGTTCGTGTGTGATGGTGGTGGTGTTGTGTGGTGGTGGTGGTGGTGGTGTGTAGTGGGTGTGTGTGTGTGTGTGTGTGTGTGTGTGTGTGTGTGTGTGTGTGTGTGTGTGTGTGTGTTGTGGTGGTGGTGGTGGTGGTGGTGTGTGTGTGTGTGTGTGTGTGTGTGTGTGTGTGTGTGTGTGTGTGTGTGTGTGTGTGTGTGTGTGTGTGTGTGTGTGTGTGGTGTGTGTACATGCGTGTGTTTATGTGTGTGTGTATGTGTGTGTGGTGTTGTGTGTGTGTGTGCGCGCGCGCGCGCGCCATGTGTGTGTGCGTGCGTGCATGCGTGTTTGGGTGTATGGAGGGGGGGGGGGGGGCGGGGGGGGGGGGCATTGTTCCTGGACTAGAGCTCCAATGTTCTCCAGTGGTGAGATCTTTGCGTATGCAACCGTCCCCTCTTCCACACACACACACACACCCACACACACACACACACACACACACACACACACACAACACACACACACACACACACACACACACACACACACCCTAACAACCATTTTGATAGCCGCATTCCGACATCGGCAATGATGTCTTACCACGACATCAGTGAGCGTGCCGGGTGTATGCTGGGGGAGGAGGAAGGGGAAGGGGGTAGTGTTTGTTTTGTGGGGTTGGGTTTATGTCATCCCTTCCTTCCAGCACACAATGGCCTACTCTTCCGAAAGGTGGAACGGGGTTGTAACGTGTGCGTAAGATGTCCTAGTTGCGTTCGCACACGGGTAGCCTCGTTTTCTAGTCTTATCCGAAGGATTTTTGACAATTCAGTTCGATTTTTTTTTCTTTCTGCCCTGTCAAACTGGGATAGCTCAGTGGTCAGAGCATTCGCTTTTCTCACAAGCTAAGGTTAAGCAGCATCGAGCGTGGAGTTACCAAGTGGATGGGTGACCGTTTGCACTGCCTTGGCTTCAGTACAGTCCCCCAGTTCACCCAGCTGTCAATGGGTACCTTGCCCTCTTTAGGTTCAAGGAAGGTAAAGCAGCGAGGGAGAGGAGAAGGGTGCCGCCTTCAACATGCTGGCCCCTAGAGAAGCTGAGGTCTCTGATGCCTCGCTCTCCTACGACCACATACGTTATAGGAATACCTTTACCTTTTTACCTACCAAATTGGGAAGAAAGGGCAAGGTTGGGTGAAATGGAACCCAGACCCTCAAGGTTTTCTTGAAGGGCAGGCGAACAGCTTGATTTAACAAAAAAATCAATGAGTAAGTAAAATAGATAGATAGATAGATAGATAGATAGATAGATAGATAGATAGATAGATAGATAGATAGATAGATAGATAGATAGATAGATAGATAGATAGATAGATAGGTAGGTAGGTAGGTAGGTAGGTAGATACATACATACATACATACATACATACATACATACATACATACATACATACATACATACATACATACATACATACATACATACATACATACATACATACATACATACATAACAGATGAATAAATAGATCAATAAATAGATCAATAAAATCTTGAATCTTGCCAGGGAGTCTCAATAAATCAATCAATAAATCACTCAATCAATCAATCAATCAATCAAATCAATCAATCAATACAATCTTGAAATCTGCACAGGGAGTCTCAAAGCCAACAGCCAGTACCGGTTCGAGATCATTCCCTTCAGCGGTGACGTCATCGGAGAAGGCAGCGTCATCTTTGCTGACACGCTTCCGGCCAAACCGGAAGCGCCCCCTGCTCACGTCACCATGACTCCTGTCAATGCCACGGTGTGTGTGTGTGTGTGTGTGTGTGTGTGTGTGTTGTGTGTGTGTGTGTGTGGTGTGTGTGTGGGGGGGGGGGGGGGGGCGGGTGAATGTGTGTGTGTGTGTGTGTGTGTGTGTGTGTGTGTGTGTGTGTGTGTATGGAGGGGTGGTGGTGAATGTGTGTGTGTGTGTTTGTGTGTGTGTGTGTGTGTCTGTGTGTGTGTCTGTGTGTGTGTCTGTGTGTGTGCGTGAATATGTGTGTGCGTGAACGTGTGTCTGTGTGTATGCGTGAATGTGTCTGTGTGTCTGTGTGAAGGAAGGACTGTGCTGTCTGACTTCACCTGACTTTACTTGACTTCACTTGACTTGACCTGACTTCACTTGACTTGAGTTTCACCTGACTTCACTTGACCTCACCTGACTTTACCTGACTTGACTTCACTTGAGTTCACTTGACTTCATCCTACTTTACTTGACTTGACTTCACCTGACTTGACTTGACTTGACTTGCCTTCACTTGACTTTACTTGCCTTCACTTGACTTGAGTTCACCTGACTTCACTTGACTTCACCTGACTTTACTTAACTTGACTTGACTTCGCCCGACTTCGTTTGACTTCACCTGACTTGACTTGACTTGACTTAACTTCAGTTGGCTTCACCTGACTTCATCTGACTTTACTTGACTTGACGTCACTTGCCTTCACTTGACTTTACTTGACTTGAGTTCACCTGACTTCACTTGACTTCACCTGACTTTACTTAACTTGACTTGACTTCGCCCGACTTCGTTTGACTTCACCTGACTTGACTTGACTTAACTTCATTTGACTTCACTTGACTTCATCTGACTTTACTTGACTTGACTCACTTGCACTTACTTGACTACTTGACTTCACTTGACTTGATTCACTGACTTATTGACCTCACTGACTTTTACCTGACTTGACTTCACTGACTTCACTTGACTTACTTGACTTCACTTGATTTTACTTCATCTGACTTCATTTGACTTGACTTGACTTCATCTGACTTGACTTGACTTCACCTGACTTGACTTGACTTCATCTGACTTGACTTGACTTCATCTGACTTCACGTGCCTTGACTTTACTGACTTGACTTGACTTCAAAACCATTCAAAAGATTTTTGCTCATAGGACAGAGATTAGAATACTTGCTGTCTGAGCGTTGAAGGAAGACAAGAAAATATTGGAGATTTTTTTTAACACGATAATTTATTCACAGCACATCCAGTTGTCATGGAAACCGCCTCCGGCCAGCAAACAGAATGGACCAATCAGCGCCTACAAAATCATCATGAAGAAGAAAGGAGGCCCACGATTGGCTAAATTCACGGTGAACGGAAACCGCTTCAATTATACCTTCAGCAGTAAGCGCTTTGTTGATTGGTTGAGGGTTGGGGCAGTGGGGGGGGGGGGGGGGGGGGGGGCGGGTTAGAGGGTGGGTAAGAAAAGGGAGGGGGGGGAGTTATTTGGTTGTTGTTGTTGGGGGGGGGGGGGCAGTATGGGTTTGGGGGGGGGGGATGGGTGTGGGGGTGTGGGTATGGATAGGTGGGTGTTTGTGCGTGTGTGCGTGCGTGCGTGTGTGTGTGTGTGTGTGTGTGTGTGTGTGTGTGTGTGTGTGTGTGTGTGTGTTGCGTGCGCGCGCTGAGTGCGTGCGTGCGTGTGTGTGTGCGTGTGTGTGCGTGCGTGTGTTCGCGTGCGTGTGGGGGGGGGGCATCTTGTGTGTGTTTTTGTGTATGTGTGTGGGGGTTTGTGTGTATATGTGTGTGTTTGTTTTTGTTGTGTGTGTGTCCTCTGTGTGTCTAGGAGGGACGGTGGCA
>CM060346.1:5198155-5215655 GCA_030674155.1 Stramonita haemastoma
TGGTTGCCCCCAAAACTCCACAGTCTCATCAGATCCTTTCATGATGACATGAAGGCAACAATCCAGTATGAGGGCAGCATGTCCAACCCATTTGACATCAAGAGTGGAGTCAAGCAGGTTGTGTCCCTGCTCCCACCCTCTTTGGCATCTTCTTTGCCCTGCTCCTAAAGCACGCTTTTGGAACTGCAACAGAAGGTGTATACCTATGCACCAGATCCAGCGTTTGACTATTCAACCTGGCTCGGCTGAAAGCCCAAACAAAAGGGATGGAGAAAACAATTAGGGACATGCTTTTTGCTGATGCTGCTGCTGTCACTTCGCACACTGAGCAAGAACTCCAATGCCTCGTGAACAAATTTTCCCAGGCCTGCAAAGACTTCGGACTGACAATCAGCCTGAAAAAGACCAATGTGCTGAGCCAGGACGTGGTTACTGCATCGGCAAGGCTGCTATGACCTTAGGACGCCTCATCACCCGTGTTTGGGAGAACCCAAAGCTGACAATTTCCACCAAAATGGCAGTGTACAACGCCTGCATCGTCAGCACTCTCCTTTATGGCAGTGAAACATGGACAACATACTCCAAACAGGAGCACAAATTGAACAGCTTCCACCTGCGCTCTCTCCATCGCATCCTCGGCATCCACTGGAGTGACAAAGTTACCAATGCTCAGGTCCTCGAGGTTGCAGGTCTTCCCACCATGTAACACACTCCTCAGACAACGCAGACTCAGATGGCTCAGTCACGTGCGAAGGATGGACGCATTCCTAAAGATCTCCTCTATGGTGAACTTGCCTCCGGCAAGAGAAGCATTGGTCGCCCCCAACTGCGCTACAAAGACGTCGGCAAGTGTGACATGAAAGCCCTGGACATCAACACAGGGAACTGGGAGGAGGTAGCGGCTGACCGCAGCAAATGGCGCAGTGTTCTCCACAAACAGCTGAAGTGTGGTGAAGAAAAGATCCACACCGCAGCAAACGAAAAGAGAGCAGCAAATGGCGCAGTGTTCTCAACAAACAGCTGAAGTGTCTCAACAAGCCACATCTGCATCAGATGCAACAGAGACTGCCACTCCCGCACTGGACTGACCAGCCACAGCCGGTGTTGTTGCTGAACAAATGACCGTTCTTTTGGCGCGAGTTCCATAGTCGACACCGGCTGATGGAGGCGTACTATAATAAATGATAAATAATAGATAGATAAATAATAATAATAATAATCATAATCATAATCATAATCATAATAATAGTGGTAGGTAATACTGCTGACTGCTGTGTGCAGATTCCCGCGCTGCCCCCAGCCATGTGAAGGTGTACAACCTGCAGGGCAACATCTCCACGGCGGTGGAGATAGAGTGGCGGAGTCCTAGTCTTCCCATTGGGCTGATCACAGGTAACCCCCTTCACCTCTCTCCCCTTTGACCCTCATCCCAGGTAAAAAGGTCAAGGTTCTCCATAACCTGCGTGGTCGTAGGGGAGCGAGGCGTCAGAGACCTCAGCTTCTCTAGGGGCCAGCATATTGAGGGCCGGTGGCGCCCATCTCCTCTCCCTCGCTGCTTTACCTTCCCTGACCCTAAAGAGGGCAGGTGCCCACTGACAGCTGGGTGGCAATAGGCTATCAGCTTCGGCTCGTGCAGCACTGCGGTGCTTGCGCGGGAGATGTTCTCGTTGCTTCCACAGAATTGTTCTATTTTTGGGGTGGCCCGAGGTGCTGAAGTGGGAGAACTCACCAAAGTGGGAGACCTCCTGACACTCTGGCTTCTGTCCACAGTCCTGATAATTATCAGATAATTATGGAGGGGACTATAATTTTACCTCAACAACAACAGCTGGGTGGACTGGGGGACTGTACTGAAGCCAAGGCGCGCAAACAGTTGGTTACCCGTCCACTTGGTAACTCTACGCTCGATGCTGCTTAACCTTAGCTTGGGGGGTGGGGGGTGGGGGGGAGCGAGTGAGAATTCTGACCACTGAGCTATCCTGTCCCCCTACCACAGCTAAGATGCATTTCTTTCCAAGTGAGGATAGCAGGGGACCTGTCAGTATAAACACCATCCCCATCTTCTGGAAAGTCTCTGCTAGAAATTTCCTCTTTTCTATCCTTCTCTTTGTTTCTGTCTTGCTTCCTTGGGACGGGATAGCTCAGTGGTCAGAGCACTCGCTTTCCCACAAGCTATGGTAAAGCAGCTTTTAAAAAAATCCAGTCCGCGTTGTGTGTGCAGCTTGGTCAGTTTTTGTCATCCGTTCTCATCCACCACCAGCACACAATGGCCTACTCTTTCCCAAAAGCGGAACGGGTTTTAACGTGTCTAAAGCAAGATGTTCTGCGTGCGTTCACCACACACAGGGGCCTCGGTTTAAAGTCTCATCCGAATGACTTTTGGGGAGAGTGGAGTCAGCACTGATGTTAACTCCTGGGGAAAAATCCCCTCGAACGGGAATCGAACCCGGGTCGTCAAAGTGCTAGCCCAATATTCTAACCACTAGGCTATCTCGTCCCCTGATTATTCGGGCTGATTCCTAGTCTTTCATATATATATATATATATAATATATATATATATATATATATATATATATATATATATATATATATATATAAGTTCACTAAACAGAGGTCAAGGTATCTCAGTGGTGCCTCTGCCGTGTACCAGACGGCGGGATTGGGGAAGAAGGCAGCCACATTCCGACTTCAGGATGATGTTTAGTACAGCTAGGATTCTTCTGAGGGTGGCTGGGTGCTAGTCTTTTTTGTAGGGGGATTATTACTGGTAATATTTTGTTAGAGTGGGCTGGGTGCTAGTCTTTTTTTGTAGGGGATTATTACTGGTAATATTTTGTTAGAGTGGGCTGGGTGCTAGTCTTTTTTTGTAGGGGATTATTACTGGTAAGATTCTGGTAGAGTGGGCTGGGTGCTAGTCTTTTTTTGTAGGGGGATTATTACTGGTAAGATTCTGGTAGAGTGGGCTGGGTGCTAGTCTTTTTTTGTAGGGGGATTATTACTGGTAAGATTCTGTTAAGGGTGGCTGGGTACTTGTCTTTCATAGGGGCATTATTACAGGTAAGATTTTGTTAGGATGGCTGGGTGCTAGTCTTTTTTGTGGGGGGGATTATTACAGGTAAGATTCTGTTAGAGTGGGCTGGGTGCTAGTCTTTTTGTGGTGACATTATTACAGGTAAGATTCTGTTAGGGTGGCTAGGTGCTAGTCTTTTTTGTAAGGGATTCATTACAGGTGGGATTCTGTTTGAGTGGGCTGGGCGCTAGTCTTTTTGTAGGGGGATTTATTACAGGTAAGATTCTGTTAGAGTGTCTGGTGCTAGTCTTTTTTGTGGGGAGGGGTTTCTTACAGGCAACATTCTGTTAGAGTGGGCTGGGTGCTAGTCTTTTTTGTAGGGGATTTATTACAGGTAAGATTCTGAGAGAGTGGCTGGGTGCTAGTCTTTTTTGTGGGGGTGATTACAGATAAGGTTCTGTTAAGAGTGGCTGGATTGTAGTAAGTTGTTTTTTTTTCGAAGAGACTTATAACTGATCATTTATTTGTTTATTCATTTATTTATTTATTCATTTGTTGATTTTTCTGTCTATTTATTCATTTATTTATCTATCCATTTATTTATTCATTCATTCATTCATTTGTTTATTCATTTAATCATCCATGCGTTCATTTATTTATTTGCCTATTTATTCATTTATTTTATTTATTCATTCTTTTATTTTGAGGATATTCTAATAAGCACTCCTGTGGGGGTGTTTTTTTACATCCAGTCCCCCTGTGCATGCAGTTTTGTCAATCTTGTCATACGTTCCCACTCAAAGACAGTGAGAGGGGCTGTGTCCTAGTCTTTTGCTTGCTGGATGTTGATGACGGGTCAGATACTAGTAGAGTGCCTGGGTTCTAGTCCTTTGAAGGTAGCTGCATACCATCTTCCAGATGGAAGGGAAAATAAAGGAGTAAAATCTAGAGAGGAAAAGGTGGGATTAATGATGAGTTTGGGTTGTTCTGTTTGTTGTTGTTGTTGTTGTTTTTACTTCTGCATCTTTACTTCCTACCACGCCATTTTATTTTATTCATTTATTCATTCTTTTCTATCAATGATAATGGAATGAGCACTCTTGTGCTTTCTACGTCTAGTTCCCGTGTGTATGCAGTTTTGTCAATTTCGTCATCTATTCCTACTGGTACACAGCGGCCTACTCTTTCGAAAAGGGGAACAGGATTTAATGTGTGCGCAAGATGTTCTGCATGCGTTCGCATACCATCCATACACTTCTACATCTTTACTTCATACCACACCATCAATACACTACACCATCTTTACTTCATGCCACACCATCAATACACTACACCATCTTTACTTCATACCCACCATCAATACACCACCATCTTACTTCATGCCACACCATCAATACACTACACCATCTTTACTTCATACCACACCATCAATACACTTCACATCTTTACTTCATACCACACCATCAATACACTACAGCAACTTTACTTCATACCACACTGCAATACACTTCTACATCTTTACTTCATACCACACTGCAATACACTTCTACATCTTTACTTCATACCACACCATCAATACACTTCTACATCTATACTTCATACCACACCATCAATACACTTCTACATCTTTACTTCATACCACACCATCAATACACTTCTACATCTTTACTTCATACCACACTATCAATACACTACACCATCTTTACTTCATACCACACCATCAATACACTACACCATTTTACTTCATACCACACCATCAATACACTACACCATCTTTACTTCATACCACACTGTAATACACTTCTACATTTTTACTTCATACCACACCATCAATACATTACACCATCTTTACTTCATACCACACCATCAATACACTACACCATCTTTACTTCATACCACACCATCAATACACTACACCATCTTTACTTCATACCACACCATCAATACATTACACGATCTTTACTTCATACCACACTGTAATACACTTCTACATCTTTACTTTATACCACACCATCAATACACTACACCATCTTTACTTCATACCACACCATCAATACACTACACCATCTTTACTTCATACCACACCATCAATACACTACACCATCTTTACTTCATACCACACCATCAATACACTTCTACATCTTTACTTCATACCACACTGCATACATTACATCTATACTTCATACCACACCATCAATACACTTCTACTCTTTACTTCATACCACACCATCAATACACTTCTACATCTTTACTTCATACCACACTATCAATACACTACACCATCTTACTTCATACCACACCATCAATACACTACACCATCTTTACTTCATACCACACTTAATACACTTCTACATTTACTTCATACCACACCATCAATACATTCCCACTTTACTTCATACCACACCATCAATACACTACACCATCTTTACTTCATACCACACCATCAATACACTTACACGATCTTTACTTCATACCACACTGTAATACACTTCTACATCTTTACTTCATACCACACCATCAATACACTACACCATCTTTACTTCATACCACACCATCAATACACTACACCATCTTTACTTCATACCACACCATCAATACACTACACCATCTTTACTTCATACCACACCATCAATACACTTCTACATCTTTACTTCATACCACACCATCAATACACTACACCATCTTTACTTCATACCACACCATCAATACACTTCACCATCTTTACTTCATACCACACCATCAATACACTTCTACATCTTTACTTCATACCACACCATCAATACACTACACCATCTTTACTTCATACCACACCATCAATACACTACACCATCTTTACTTCATACCACACCATCAATACACTACACCATCTTTACTTCATACCACACCATCAATACACTACACCATCTTTACTTCATACCACACCATCAATACACTACACCATCTTTACTTCATACCACACCATCAATACACTTCTACATCTTTACTTCATACCGACCATCAATACACTACACCATCTTTACTTCATACCACACCATCAATACACTTCTACATGTTTACTTCATACCACACTGCAATACACTTCTACATCTTTACTTCATACCACACCATCAATACACTTCTACATCTTTACTTCATACCACACCATCAATACACTACACCATCTTTACTTCATACCACACCATCAATACACTACACCATCTTTACTTCATACCACACTGTAATACACTTCTACATTTTACTTCATACCACACCATCAATACATTACATGATCTTTACTTCATACCACACTGTAATACACTTCTACATCTTTATTCATACCACACCATCAATACACTACACCATCTTTACTTCATACCACACCATCAATACACTACACCATCTTTACTTCATACCACACCATCAATACATTACACCATCTTTACTTCATACCACACTGTAATACACTTCTACATCTTTACTTCATACCACACCATCAATGCACTACACCATCTTTACTTTATACCACACCATCAATACACTACACCATCTTTACTTCATACCACACCATCAATACATTACACCATCTTTACTTCATACCACACTGTAATACACTTCTACATCTTTACTTCATACCACACCATCAATACACTTCTACATCTTTACTTCATACCACACCATCATACACTACACATCTTACTCATACCACACTCATATGCTTCTACATCTTACTTCATACCACACCATCAATACACTTCTACATCTTTACTTCATACCACACCATCAATACACTACACCATCTTTACTTCATCCACACATCAATACTCTACATCTTACCAACACACATCAATACACTTCACATCTTTACTTCATACCACACCATCAATACACTACACCATCTTTACTTCATACCACACCATCAAAAACTCTACACTTACTCTACCACACCCAATAACTCACATCTTACTTCATACCAACCATCATACATACACATCTTACTTCTACCACACCATCATTACCTACACATCTTACTTCATACCACACCATCAATACACTACACCATCTTTCTTCATCCACACCATCAATACACTAACCATCTTGACTTATCCACATGCTATTGCTTTACATCTTTACTTCATACCACACCATCAATACACTACACCATCTTTACTTCATACCACACTGCTATACTCTACATCTTTACTTCATACCACACCATCAATACACTCTACATCTTTACTTCATACCACACCTCAATACACTACACCATCTTTACTTCATACCACACCATCAATACACTACACCATCTTTACTTCATACCACACCATCAATACACTACACATCTTTACTTCATACCACAACATCAATACACTACTACATCTTTACTTCATACCACACCATCAATACACTTCTACATCTTTACTTCATACCACAACATCAATACACTTCTACATCTTTACTTCATACCACACCATCAATACACTACACACATCTTTACTTCATACCACACATCAATACACTTCTACATCTTACTTCATACCACACCATCAATACACTCACCATCTTTACTTCATACCACACTGCTAATAACTTCTACATCTGTACTTCATACCACACCATCAATACACTTCTACATCTGTTCTTCATACCACACCATCAATACACTTCTACATCTTTACTTCATACCACACCATCAATACACTACACCATCTTTACTTCATGCCACACTGCTATATACTTCTACAAAATTATTTAGACTTCAACTTCTTCCATTGCCAAGGTTCAAACAATCTTGTGTCGGCCGTCGTCCTTTCTCTATTTCTGGTCCATCTATCTGGAATGACCTCCCTCTGTCCCTTCGCCAAAATCCTTCATTTGACACGTTAAAATCCAATCTAAAGACAGGCTTGCTTCCTACCCAGGATCTTCCTCCATCATCACACCTCACATCTGCCCCTTCTGTTAATCAGTCTCCTTCTTCTCCATCATCTTGCAGTAGCCTGTTGTTGTTGTTGTTGTGGTGGTGGTGGTGGTGTTAGTGGTGGTGGTGTGTGTGTTTATTTGTTTGCTTGTTTGCGTTTGCGTAACTATATAATTTGTTAATTCTATTTGTGAATGGTTGCATGCGTGTGACTGATTTGAATGTGTGCGCACGCATCATCATTATCATTTCCATTATTAAAACCCAACATCATCATTATCATTTCTTTTATCAAACCAATTCATTATCTCATATATTATATTATTCATTATCAGTGTTTTTTTGTTGTATTATTATTATTATGTCTTTTTATTTGTTTTATTGCTTATTATTATTATTATCATTATTATTATTATTATTATTATTTCAATTAGTAAAATCCAACATCATCATCATCATCATCATCATCATCATCATCATCATCATCATCATCATTATCCTCTCCATGATCAAAACCCAGCATCATCATTATTATCAGCATTATCATTATCATCCCCAGGTTACATGGTCTATTACACCAAGGAGGAAAACCAGTCGGATTTCAATTGGATGATGCAGAAAGAGAGGGGGTTGTCGTCCCTGATTCTGGGAATCGACCTCAACACCACCTATTTCTTCAAAGTGCGGGCTCGCTATGGGGCCAGCCTGGGCCCCTTCTCCCACACTGTGTCTTTCACCACCAGTGAAGGTCAGATATCTCATTGTCAAGTTTTGAGTTCTGAGCGGAGAGATGTGATTTGATTTGATTTGATTTATTCTTTTATATCGAGGATAATAGAATAAGCACTCTTGTGCTTTTTTACATCCAATCCCTGTGTGTATGCTGTTTTGTAAATGTCATGTTCCCACCGGCACTCGATGGCCTACTCTTACGAAAAGCGGAACAGGATTTAACGTTGTGGGCAAGATGTTCTGCGTGTGTTCGCACATGGGGCCTCGGTTTACGGTCTCATCCGAAGGACTTTTGGGGGAGAGTGGAGTCAGCATTGATGTTAACTCCTGGAGAAAAAATCTCCTCGACCCGGACTCGAACCGAGAGGGGAATGGAGGAGGTGGGGGGGGAGGCAAGTTGGTTTTGTTTTGGTTTGGTTTGAGGGTTGATTTTTGTTTTGTTTTTGTTTTGTTTTTTTGTTTGTTTTTTTTAGGTGGGGGGGGGGGGGGCTTGATTTTTATTTCAGTTTCATATGGATTTTTTGCATTGGGTTTCTATTTTTTGAGGGTGGAGGATAGGGGGGGGGGTTGTTTTGTTTTTGTTTTTGTTTGTCACTTTTTTTTTTTTTACTGATACCTGTGTCTTTCACCACAAGTGAAGGTGAGATTCTGATCTATAGCCAATCTGGAGTTTTGAGCGAGAGGGGGGCAGGGAGAGAAGGAGGGGGGCTTGTTTTGTTTTGCTTTGTTTTGTTTGTTTTGGTGTTTTCTTTCTTTTTTGGTGGAGGGAGGGGAGGTTGCTTATGTTATTTCATGTTGGGGTGGTGTGATGTGTGGTTTTATGTTGCTTTGTTTTGTTTTGGGTGTTTTTCTTTCTTTTTTTTTTTTTTGGGGGGGGGGGGAGGAGGGGAGGTTGCTTATCTTATTTCAATGTTGGGAGTGGTGTGATGTGTGGTTTTATGTTGCTTTGTTTTGTTTTGGTTTGGGAAGGGGGGAGGGAGGGGGGGTTGGTTTTTGTTTTAGGTTTGGTTTGTTTTGGTTTGTTGTTTTTGTTTTGTTTGTTTTGTGTTTTTTGGGGGGTTGTTTTTGATTTTCAGTTTGATGTGGATTTTTTTTTTTTTTTTTTTTTGGGGGGGGGGGATAGGGTTTTTTTTGTTTGTTTGTTTGTTTTGGTCACTTTTTTCTGATACCTCTGTCTTTTTTCACAAGTGAAGGTGAGATTCTGATTGTCAGTCTTGAGTTTTGAGTGGAGAGAGGGGGGGGGGGGGAGGGAGGGAGGAGGAGGGGGAGGAGGGTGATTGGTTTGGTTTGGTTTGGTTTTGGTTTTTAGGGGGGTTGCTCATAATTTTTTTTTTTTTTTTTTTTTTTGGGGGGGGAGATGTGGTGGTTTCGTTTTGCGTTGTTTTGGTTTGGTTTGGGATTTTGGTGTTTGATTTTGATTTTCAGTTTGATGTGGATTTTTTCGGTAGGGTTTTTTGTTTTGTTGGGTTTTGGGTTTTTTGTTTGGTCACGTTTTTTTTTTTTTTTTATACCTATGTCTTTTTACATATCTAAAGGTGAGATTCTGAATGTCAGTCTGAGTTTTGAGTAGAGAGGGGGGTGGGGAGGAGGAGGAGGAGGGGGGGGGGTTGGTTTTGTTTTGGTTTGGTTTGGGGATTTTGGGGGTTTGTTTGTTTTTTGCTTATCCTATTATTTATGTTTTTGGTGGGGGGAGGTGTGGGGGTTGGTTTTGCTTGGTTTTGGTCTTGGGTGTTTTGTTTTGTTTTTGTTGATTTGTTTTTTGTTGTTTTTTTTTTGGTTTGTTTTTTGTTTGGGTTGTTTTGTTGTTGTTTTTTTTGCTTGGCTTGATTTTGATTTTCAATGTGATGTGGATTTTGGGGGGTGAGTGGGTTTTGTTTGGGGTTGTTGTGTGTGGTGGGGGGGGGTGGGGGGGGGGGGGTTGTTTTGGTCACATTTTTTCTGATACATGTGTCTTTTTCCACATCTGGAGGTGAGATTCTGATTGTAATTCTGAGTTTTAAGCAGAGATGGGGTGAGGGAGGGAGGAGGGGGGTGTTGGGTTGGGTTGGGTTGGGTTGGGTTGGGTTGGGTTGGGTTGGGTAGCAGTTTTTTTTTTCTTTTTTTTGGTTGGGGATTCTTTTTTGCTTTTGTTTTTGTTTTTTTTTGTTTTTTGTTGCTTGTTTTCGATTTGCTGTCTGAGGTGGATTTTTTTTTATGTTGTTTGTTTCGTTTGTTGGTTGGTTGGTTTGGTCGGTTGCTTGGTTGGTTGATTGGTTGGTTGGTTGGTTGGTTGGTTGGTTGGGTTGGCTGGTTGGCTGGTGGTGTTTGGTTGATTGGTTGGTTGGTTGGTTGGTTGGTTGGTTGGTTGGTTGGTTGGTTGGCTGGTTGGCTGGCTGGCTGGTTGGTGATTGGTTGGTTGGTTGGTTGGTTGGTTGGTTGGTTGGTTGGTTGGTTGGTTGGTGGTTGATTGTTGGTTGGTTGGTTGGTTGGTTGGTGATTGGTTGGTTGGTTGGTTGGTTGGTTGATTGGTGTTGGTTGGTTGGTGGTTGGTTGGTTGGTGGTTGGCTGGTTGGTGGTTGGTTGGTTGGTTGATTGGTTGGTTGGTTAGGTTTGGTTTGGTTGGTTGGTTGTTTTTTTGTTTGTTTTTTGCTTGTTGGTTGGTTTATTTGTTTGTTTTGGGTGGGGTATTTTGTTTCTTGGTATGGGTGTGAGAAACAAACTAAATAGATAGATAGACAGACAGACAGACAGACAGACAGACAGACAGACAGACAGACAGACACAGACAGACAGACTGACTGACTGACTGACTGACTGACTGACTGACTGACTGACTGACAGGCAGGCGGGACAGGCAGACAGGCAGACAGGCAGACAGACAGAAGATAGATAGATAGATAGATAGATAGATAGATAGATAGATAGATCAAAAGACAGGCAGACAGACAGACAGACGGACGGACGGATGGACAGACAGACAGACAGACAGACAGACAGATCGACAGACGGACAGACAGACAGATAGATCTCTGTCTCCATTGATGTGAAGTCTCTTTTGTTGCTATGGATAACACTTGAAGGTGTTGACCCTGAGTTTTTGTTTTTCTCTTACCCAGGGAACTTCAAACCCAGTCACGCACCCCGTTCTCCTACAACTACAACAACGACCTCAAGGGCAACATCAGCAACAACACAGACTACAACAACAACAACAAGGACAACAACAACAGCAGCAGCAACATCTGCTGGCTACATATCAGACATAAAAGTTGTTGGTGAGTGACAGATTTCGATGTCATCTGAGAGAGAGACAGACAGACAGACAGAGACAGAGAGAGGGAGACTTCAGACTTCAGAAGATTGATTCAGTTAGGTCAAAGCCCCTTGTGCAGGGGTGGAAACATACAAAAGTGCTAGTGTACATTTACTGTCAAGTTTCTGTTGAAAACAAAGCATTCAATGAAAATTTATCATAGACTGAAAAGCTCACATTAGCCCACTGTCTCTTATTGTCTTCAAAGATTTATACAGAAATAATGCTAAATTTTTAGTAGTTTGCTCATTTTCAGATGACATAAGTTGCCCTAGCCTGACCAGAGATGGGTAATTTCAATATCTTTGCAGAATTGATTCTTTTCTCAGGTCTCCAAGAACTGGACATTCCAAAACAACATGAATTTTCATCTTGAATCACCCTTTTGCACAAATCACAAACCAAAGTCTCGTCATTGTCTTTTGCATATCATTTGGAATGTACAGCAATATATGATACACCACATCTGAATTTTGACAAGCATTTTTAACATACGTATTCATTTCTATCAACATATATTGTTCAATGCACAATGAAGTTTAAAATGATTGGTATAGAAAGAATCATCGCTGTTTTGAATGTGGGCATGCCACTCCTGCCATCTGCAATCCACAGCTCTCTGTTTAAATGATTTTATAAAAGCGTTTACATTTTGAACTCCTTGATTGTCCCAGACAAAACCAAAGCCAAATCGACATAAACATACGCATATTTTGGATGCCCAAGTATGCTTGCCTTTACAATCAAGTTCGTATAGCATATTATGAGTTTTGGATGGTAGTTGCATATCCTCCATACGAGTTATCTTAAGCCAATAACAAAATAATGCATTTTACCTTAGAATTTACAACCAACAGATACCTTCCAAGTTCTCTGTAGATCATGTCATTTTGAGTGGCCAGTTTGCACCAAGAAATCTCTTTATTGCAAATAAAATAATGCAATTTTTCTATTGGTACAATATTCTCCATTCCCCAGATTTCTGCTGGGTATTGTACAATGGGTTGTACCTGTGTATCAAACAGCTTTGAAGGACTTTAATAGAATTATTTTCAAACCTGTACAAAATACTGAGAATACTTAGAACAGCTTTCTTAGCCCTTGAAACTAAGTCTTGGCTCTCTAATCAAAGGTAAGTTTAGTTGTCAAATGGATTCCAAGATATTTGTTTGAATTTACAACAGAGACTTTTGTGTTACCTAGGTACCATTTTTTTTAATGAGCTGCCAAGAACCCTCCCTTTTTGAAAAACCATGATGTTACTTTTGTTCATATTTACTTCTAATTGGAGATCTGTAGCAGCAGTATAACAAGTTGTTTAGTTGTGTTTGCAACCTTACTACAGTTTCAGAGAAAGAGACAGACAGACAGACATTCAGACAGAGAGAGATACAAAGATACAGAGAGACAAAGAGAGAGACAAAGACACAGAGAGAGAAGCTGAAGTCTCGTAAGGTCTGGCTTCCCTATGACCACATAAGTTATAAATAATAATAATAATAATACATGGAATTTATATAGCGCTATATCTTGTAAAAACAAATCAAAGCGCTTGATTTGTTTATGGGGAGAAAACACCTTTACCTTTTACATTTTACCTTTTATCTTTTACCTTTTACCTTTACCTTTTACCTTTTTGGATTCAACATGGTGTTGTGCAGATTCCATCCCTCATTCTACCTCTCTACCATCTCCAGTTGATCTGAAAGCCACAGTGGGAACCCATCACGTCTACATCACATGGGCCCCACCACTTAATATCAGTTCAGCCAATCAGATATTGCCAGACAAGCTCATGAATATTACACAACCAATCAGAAATCAACAAAACATTCAGCCAATTGGAGATCAGGACAGCCAGCCAATCCTAAATCAGCAAGACCATCAGCCAATCAGCGATGGAGGCAATCAGCCAATCCAAAGTGAGCTTACAAATGTGACTCACCCAGTCAGAAATCAACAAGACGCGCAGCCAATCAGTGAGCAGAAGGCTCAGCCAATAAAAAATCGGCAAGAACTGTTGGAGGACTATTCTTCTCAGGGGGGTGACAATGACACGTCTGTGAACAGCTTAGCAAGAAGGACACACCTCCCGGTGTGATTCAGCCAATCAGCAGTGAGGAAGAGTTGTCTGTCAACACAACGCAGCCAATCATCTATCGTGTTGAACTGCATGGAGGTGTGGACAAGAGAGGAGAACTGGTGGTGCTGTCAAAAATTGTCTGGGAGACCCACTGCTTATTTTCACATTTAGGTGTGTACAGTAGTTGTTGTTGTTGTTGTTGTTGGTGGTGGTGGTGGTGGTGGTGATGTGTGTGTGTGTGTGTGTGTGTGTGTTGTGTGTGTGTGTGTGTGTGTGTGTGTGTGTGTGTTGTGTGTGTGTGCGTGTTGTGTGTGTGTGTACATGTATGTATGCATGCATGCATGCGTGCGTGCATGCGTGTGAGCGTTGTGTGTGTGTTTCATTTTATTTCTTTTATTTTGAGGATAATGGAATAAACACTCGTGTGCTTTATCACATCCAGTCCCCGTGTGTATGCAGTTTGGTCAATGTTGTCAGTCATTCCCACGGTACACAATGGCCTGTATGTGTGTGTGTATGTATGTGTGTGTGTCTGTGTATGTGCATGTGTGTGTATGTGTGTGTATGTATGTGTGTTGTGTGTGATGCGTATGTGTTCTGTGTGTGTTGTTGTGTGTGTATGTGTGTGTTATATGTGTGTTTTGTGTGTGTGTATGTGTGTGTGTGTGTGTTTTATGTGTGTATGTGTGTGTACATGTGTGTCTTGTGTGTGTACATGGGAAAAGTTTTGGGCCCAAACGGGATTTGAACCACTGCATACTCTAACCAGGACTTTTCACTTTCTTGGCAGGTGCTTACCTCTAGACCACCAATTGTGTTTGTGTTTGTGGAGTGATTGAGAGTAGTTTTTCGTGGCATTGTATTGGGCTTGTTCAGTTCTGCTTCTTCTTCTTCTTCTTCTTCTTGGCATTCTTCTTCTTTATATTTTTTCTTTGCATTCTTCTTCTTTGCATTCTTCTTCTTTGCATTTCTTTTTCTTCACATTCTTCCTCTTTGGATTTGTCTTCTTTGGATTCTACTTTGTCTTTTCTTCTTCTCTCTTCTTCTTCTTCTTCTTCTTCTCTCCTCCTCCTCTTCCTCCTCTCCTCCTCCTCCTCCTCCTCCTCCTTCTTCTTTGCATTCTTCTTCTTTGCATTCTCCTTCTTTGCATTCTTCTTCTTTGCATTCTTCTTCTTTGCATTCTCCTTCTTTGCATTCTTCTTCTTTGCATTCTTCTTCTTCAGATTCTTCTTTGCATTCTTCTTCTTCTTTTTCACATTCCTCTTGTTCTCATTCTTCTTATTTGCTGAATGCTAGTGTTGTCTGTCATTGAAGCAAAAATGCCTTGTGCTGCCATTAAGCGCCTGACAAGTCAGGCCCAGTGCATTTGGCTTCGGTGTGGGAGAGAATTGTAATCTTGCTGGTGTCTAATTCTTGTGTGCAGAGGCTGACAAAGGCTACACGGTCAAGGTCGTCGCCATGGACACAGACGGAGTTGCCTCCCTTCCCGCTCACCTCTCCTTCCACACCCTTCCCCTGCTTTCTTATTCTCCTTCCCCTTCCTCCTTCCCCCTCACCACCACCTCTCCGTTGTCTGCTTCAATCGCTGCTACTTCAATGGCTTCTCAGTTCATTGTTCCTTCGTCATCATCTTCTTCATCTTCTTCATCTTCTTCTTTGGATTCTTCAGATTCTTTGGATTCTTCTACTTCTTCTTCTTCTTTCGTCTTTGAATTCTTCTTCTTCTCCTCCTTCTCCCTCTCCTTCTTCTTTGCATTCTTCTTCTTTGCATTCTTCTTCTCCTTCTTCTTCCTCTTCTTCTTCTTTGGATTCTTCTTCTTCAGCCTAACTTTTGTGGAGAGGGAATTTGTTCATTATTATCTATTCATTTAATCATTCTTTTATTTTGGGGATGCAAGATGGAATTTGATTGGACAAAAACCAAACTGGGTGAAATTTTGATTGGATGGAACTTATGTGATTCAAACATGATTGGTCAAAATGTGTCCTACCAAACTGGATGGGATGAACCTGTAACTGGACAAAAAGTATTGATTGGACAAAATTTGGCTGAAACGTGATGAGACGAATTCATTGATTGGGTGAATGAATATTGATGTGAAGACATATTATTGGCTGAAAAACTGCAATGCAAAGATTCATTGGACAGATCAAGTTTCTTTGGACAAAAACATGGTAGGTTGATACTTCATTTATATAAAAAACAAAAAAAAAAAACATGATCAACTGCTCTGTGAAAGATAAAACCTATCTGGACAAAAAGATATTCAAAAACGTGTGCTTAGGACAAAAATCATGAAACTGAATAGCAATTGGATGAAATTTGATCAGACAAAAGGCATACAGTTGGGTAAAAAGCAATAAGATGAATTGTTATTAGATCAAATTCAATAACACACATAGAAAAAAAAACTTGATTGGATGAAACAGGATTTGAAGACATTTTATTGGCTGAAATGCAACACGGTACATCATGATTGGATAGAATATGATTGGATAACGAATCTAAAAATGGACAAAGTCTTAATTGGACAAACTGAACTGGGCAAAGTTTGATTGGTGAGAGAGTGATCTAGTGAAATGTGATTGGCTCAGGGAGGATCCAATAGAAGGAAGGCTAGTTAAATCTGAAATGTGATTGGCTCAGAGAGGATCCAATAGAAGGAAGGCTGGTAACATCTTGCTGTAGCTGAAGTGTTATGGCAATTAGAAAAAAAGATTGTTCATTTTCATTTATGTTTCTTTATTTATTCATTTTATTCTTATTTTTTCATTTTATTCTTTTCTTGTTTTAACCCTTTTTTTTTATAAAATGGAATGAGCACTTATGTGTTTTTTTCTTACATCCGGTACCCGTATGTATGCAGTTTTATCAATTTTGTCATCCGTTCCCAAAAGCACACAAAGGCTTACTCTACTGAAAAGCGGAACAGGTTGAAAAGTGTGTGCAACATTTTCTGCGTGCGTTTGCACATGGGACCTTAGTTTGTAGTCTCATCTGAAGAACTTTTGGGAAGGAGTGGCGTTGGCACTGATTTAGACCACAGGAGAAAAATTCTCTTGAATGAGATTTGAACCCAGGTGAACAGATCACGAGTGCAATGCACGTCACTCTAACCACCAGGCTATCCTGTGCCCCCAACACACACATTCACCAGATGGAAAGAACAATGAAGAGAAAAAGAAGGAACAAGATAGAGGAGGACAGAGAGAAGAAAAGAGATGAGGGTATGTGACCTGCTTTTACAGAAGGAGTCTTAACACCAAGGCAGTGAAAAGGAGAGAGGCCCCTAGAAAAGGGAAGGAGGGTCCGTCCAGTGGCTTTGTAATTTTGACTTTTCATCAAAAATAGAACCTGTAGGCATTAAATTTCCTAATATATACTTCCAAAGGTTATTTGGTTTTGTTTTTAATTGTGTTTTAAAAGCAGTTTTATGACCTGCTAAAACATTAGTTAGCTAAGAGTTGTAAACAAACTTTTAAA
>CM060346.1:5220655-5223155 GCA_030674155.1 Stramonita haemastoma
TACTTCCCTTCCCCCCCTAAACGTGGAAGGACGGTGGTAGAATGGTTAAGACGTTCGCCTGCCAATATGTAAATCGTGAGTTTCTGGGTTCGAACCCAGCCTCGCCCTTTCTTCCCAGTTTGACGAAAAAACCGAACTGAAAAGTCAAAGTCATTCGGATGAGACTCGAAACCGAGGCCCCGTGTGCGAATGCACGCAGAACATCTTGCGCACACGTTAAAAACCCCGTTCCACCTTTCGGAAGAGTAGGCCATCGTGTGCCGGTAGGAGCGGATGACAAAATTATAACAAACCAGCATGCACACAGGTGTCGTGTTTAGACACCATCCCTGAGGAAAAATCGGGGAGTTGGAGTTGGGGATCTTTGCGCCTGGTGGCAGCATGATCTGTGGCTCTGTAGGTCAAATGCAAGCACTTTGATTTGTCTTTACAAGAGATAGCGCTATACAAATTCCATGTATTAATTAATTAATTAATTAAACCTCGTCCCTCTTCTCTACACCTACCCCCCATCATACCCCCCCCCTAAACCTCCTCCCTCCCTACACCTATCCCTATCATACTCCCCCCTAAACCTCCTCCCTCCCTACACCTATCCCTATCATACTCCCCCCTAAACCTCCTCCCTCCCTACACCTATCCCTAGCATACTCCCCCCTAAACCTCCTCCCTCCCTACACCTATCCCTATCATAACTCCCCCCTAAACCTCTCCTCCTCCCTACACCCATCCCTAGCATACTCCCCCCTAAACCTCCTCCCTCCCTACACCTATCCCTAGCATACTCCCCCCTAAACCTCCTCCCTCCCTACACCTATCCCTAGCATACTCCCCCCTAAACCTCCTCCCTCCCTACACCTATCCCTAGCATACTCCCCCCCTAAACCCCTGCCTCCCTACACCTACCCCTACCATACTCCCCCCCCCCCCTAAATCTCCTTTCCTCCCCACACCTACCCCTATCATCCTCCCCCCCTCCCCCCTAAAAAAATTGACAAAATTGCACACACACAGGGACTGGATTTTTTGTGTTGTTGTTGTTTTTAACAGAAAGAAATAAAACAGAAAAGCTGTTTATTCCATAATTCTCGAAATAAAAGAATAAATAAAATCAAACAAAAGAAATAATGATCGACTATTTGAATTCTCTCCCCTGACAAAACCACAGCGGCCTTCTTTAAAACTACTCAAATTCATAAAGGCCGCCGCTTCAGGGGAGTTAATCCAAGAAACCTGCAAAATCATGATTCCATTCAGATTGTTTTGTGTGTCTAAGTTTGCACAAATAATGATCTTTAAAATTGCAACAACAAGAACAACGACAAAACAACAACAACAACAATGCACTGACACTACGTATTCCGTAGATTATTTGTTCAGCTTCACTGTATGCATGCTTTAAATCTATTTCAATAAAAACACCCCTATCAATCGAATATTCTAGAATACATATATATTTATCATTATTATCAGACACACATAGGCACTATCTACACATATGGAGTGGTGGTCTAGAGGTAACAGGCCTGGCTCGAAAGCGAAAAGTCCGGCCCCAGTGTGCTGTGGTTCGAATCCCATTTGGGTCGAAACTTTCCCCCTTCCATTAGACCATGAGTGGTGGTCTGGGTGCTAGTCTTTCGGATGAGACGATAAACCGCGGTCCAGTATGTTACACATTATTATTTAACGCACGTAAAAGAACCCGCGGCAACAAGAGGGTTGTCCCTGACCAAATTCTGTAGAAAAAAAGCCACTCTGATAGGGAAAACAAATACAGTTGCAGACAGGGAAAAAAAAGAAAAAAAGGTGGTGCTGCAATTGTGGCGACGCGCGCTCTCCCCGGGGAGAGCAGCCCGAATTTCACGCAGAGAAATCTGCTGTGACATTAAGTGGATAAAATAAAAATGAAATAAAAAATATGAATTCAGGCTTGTGCTGTATTCTTGTGCTTGTGCGGCGTAGCGAAGCTGCTTCAATGGAATGGTACTATTGTAGTGATGGACTAGGACTCTCTGACTAGGAGGCTTGACTTGCACAGTCCTTATGTGCTGCAGCCCTGGGGTCTAGTTGCTCTTTGGAGAACATCTCCAACGCTGACTGTCCTTATGCCCTCTATTTTACTTATTTTATTTATTCTTTTATATCGAGGATAACAGAATAAGCAATCATGTGCTTTTTTTCATCCGGTCCCCGTGTGTATGCAGTTTTGTAAATCTTGTCATCTGTTCCCACCGGCACTCGATGGCCTACTCTTACGAAAAGCGGAACAGGATTTAACGTGTGCGCAAGATGTTCTGCGTGCGTTCGCACACGGGGCCTCGGTTTAAAGTCTTATCCGAAGGACTTGCCTCTAGGCCGAGAGAGTGGGGGTGTGCTTTGGGCAAGGCATCTCCACTATAATCAAATCTCTGCCCCATTTCCAAAACAGCAGCTGCCTCCTGTGCTGTTTTGGAGGTCATGGTGGAACACAACGGACAAACATACATTTGGGGGGAGGCCC
>CM060346.1:5228155-5233155 GCA_030674155.1 Stramonita haemastoma
GAGTGGGAATCAGTCTTGAAAATCCATTCTTACAAAGGGACAAGCAACCCACGAACAGAGCCGAACCTATCCTACCTCTTACTCTTAGGCTGGTCCAACTCTAGCCGGATTTGGCAGACGAACCGTTGAAGCGACGCCGAAGCGATAATAATGTAATTAGGCCTATAGCACGATTGCCGCTGACAGACTTGATTAAAGCATTGAAGGACTGTTGTATCTGACGACTAGAATGTACAGTAGTTAGTATTGCAACTGCGGCAGTGTCTGATCAAAAGCGAGAATTTGCCTAAACCCAGATCCATTTGAAAAGGAAGTCCCTTCACGGTTCCAATGCGCTCTCCCATTAGGCCTACCTTTATGTTCGGTAGCCTACGCCCCGCGACTTTCGGTCTCTCGATCACGCAAATTTATGCATGTTGTGGAGGGAGGGTAAAAAATCGATTACCCAGTTTTTATGTGGACGCTGTTGTTTGGTCTTTGTCTGTCGCACATGGGGAGGGAAAGAAACGCGTGGAATCGCTTGACTGAGTGAGAGTATAGCGTGAGCAATAGGCCTAGGCGGCTTTTGCCAGGTAGGCCTATTATAAACAAAGCTGTGTGTGGGTAGGCCTAGAGCTAGCAGAGGTAGTGAACAGCATGACATGACCCAGTGAAGTATGTCAGTTATGAGAGGGAAGAATATTTATTTATATAATATAAATTTATTTATCTATTTATTCTTTTATATCGAGGATAATGGAATAAGCACTCATGTGCATTTTCACATCCAATCCCCATGTGTGTGCAGTTTTGTAAATTATCTTGTCATCAGATATCAAGACACTTGTTACAGTTATTGAGTTAAGTATGCTCTGTCGTGATCAGTGATTCAGGAGGGAGAGCTATACTCCCCTATAGCTCTGAGTCTAGATAGATAACACTACAGTACTTATACAATAGGAGGAAATATTGCAATGTGTGGAAACAAAACTCAAGAGTGAAACATAATAAAAATACATATATATGTATTCAACGTCTGTAATCATGTGAATATGTTCTGTTTTCCTTTGTGTTCATTTTCTGTAAATTTACATACTAGAGCTGTCTGTCTATCTGTCTTTGTCACCTTAACGGTGTTGTGTGTGTTTATTACTCTGTGTGAGAGTGTGTGTGTGTGTGTGTGTGTGTGTGTGTGTGTGTGTGTGTGTGTGTGTGTGTGTTAGGCATGAGCACCTAGAAAGAGACAGAGAGACAGACAGACACAGAAAAACAAAGAGAGAGAGAGACAGAGACTGAGAGAGAGTGAGCAGGATCCAAATTAATTTGTAATAGATTTAGCTAGGCTATTGAGTCCAATGATGTTTGTAGACAACTTAAGTGGATGAAATCACCAGTGATTTATTTTTTTAGATTACACAGTACACTGAGTTGCCTGACACTGTAATATACTAATAATGAGTGACACATGCCAATTATTTATTTTTTAAATTAAAAAAAAACTTTATTTATATTCTTTTATTATATATATATATATATATATAATATATATATATATATATATATATATATATATATATATATATATATATATATATATAAAGGATAATGGAATAAGCACTCATGTGCTTTTTTTTTTTTTACATTCAGTCCCTGTGTGTATGCAGTTTTGTAAATCTTGTCATCTGTTCCCACCACCAGCACACAATGGCCTACTCTTACGAAAAGCGGAACAGGATTTAATGTGTGCGCAGCCAGATGTAGCACAGTGTTCTGACCACTAGGCTATCCTGTCCTGTCCCCAATTCATTTGGTGTGTGATTTTGTCACTCTAGAGGGATTAGTCATGGAAGAAATGTACTGATGTAGAACTTTATTATACATATTATATGAGACCTGCATGCATAATCATGATAATGTAATGATATAACAATACACACAAAGGGTATGAAGGCATTGGCAGGTCTGCACTGGAAGTTGACTCGGAGATCATAATTATAGTATAAGAATCTCTCCCCCCCCCCCCCCCCCCCCCTTTCCTCTGTACCAGATGATGATCAATGCTGAGATTCAAACCCATGACTTCATCATCATGGACCCACGGGATTGAAGTCAAATAGTCTTAACCACTTGGCTATAATAGTCTGTAGAAAGAAAGAATAGCAGTTCAGCTAGCAGATGGAAGTTTTCATGATTTAGAAAGTAAACTTAGTCTAAGGTGTGATGTGAGTGTGAGTGTCACTGCGTGTGACTACCATGTTTCTCTGTCTCTCTGTCTCTGTCTCTGTCTCTGTCTCCTCTCTCTCTCTCTCTCTCTGTCTGTGTCTCTCTCTCTCTCTGTCTATGTCTCTCTCTCTCTCTCTCTCTCTCTCTCTCTCTCCTCTCTCTCTGTTTTTCTGCCTGCCATTCTGTCAGTCTCTGTCTCTCTCCCACTCTCTCACTTTCTTTTTCTGTGTCTCTGTCTCTGTCAGTCTTTCTGTGTCTCTGTCTCTCTCTCTCCTTTTCTGTGTCTCTGTCTCTCTCTGTCTTTCTCTCTGTCTGTCCCTCCCCCCTCCCCCCCCCTCTCTCTCTCTCTCCTCACTCTGTCTTTTTTCTGTGTCTGAGCTGTCTGTCTTAGTGTCTCTCTCTCTCTCTGTGTCTCTCTCTGTCTCTTTGTGTGTCTGTATCTGTCTCTCTCTCTCCCTCCCTCCCTGTCTCTGTTTGTCTGCTGTCTGTCTGTCTGTCTGTCTCTCTCTCTCTCTCTCGAGTCTCTTTCGAGTCTGTCTGTCTGTCTGTCTCTGTCTCTCTCTCTGTCTCTCTCTCTCTTCTCTCTCTCTCTCTCTCTCTCTCACACACACACACACACACTCTCTGTCCAGGGTTGTAGGGTCCTTGAAAGTCCTTGAATTTTGGACCCCCCTTTTCAAGGCCTTGAAAGTCCTTGAAAATCAGGCATATGCCTCCAGGTGCTTGAAAAGTCCTTGAATTTTACTGTTACCAAAGAAAAAAAGAAGGATAAAGAGAAAGAGAGAGAGATTGGCATGGTAAGATCAGGTATGGTACTGACTGTAAATTCGTGGAATTTTTATATAAAAGTAAAAAAAGAGAAGAAGAAAAAATACGAGAAAAAAGAAATCTACGAAAGCAGGCCAAGGGAACTAACTCTTCCATGCCGTTAGTAATTACTCCCCTTCTCTGCTTTATGTCACAAGGCAATTCAAGCCTAGGTAGGTCTAACAAGACAATTTTCTGTTGAAAGACCATGTGTACCAACAAAGGGTGTCAAGTTTCATGATAGGGATGGACTAGCAGCTCTAATATAAGGCAGACAGGGAGAGGGGGCTTTCACTGGCTGTTCCACGTGGGGTCAGAGAGCAATGGTTATATTAAATTAAATACAACAGTCAGCAGGCCACCGGCCTCCCCTTTTTCATGGAGAGTTCCCCCCCCCCTCTTTCTCTCTCTATATCTCTCTCTCTCTCTCTCCTCTCTCTCTCTCTCTCTCTCTCTCTCTCTCCCTCTCTCTCTCTCTCTCTCTCTCTCTCTCTCTCTCTTCTCTCTCTCTCTCTCTCTCTCTCTTCTCTGACACACACACACACACTGGAAGTAAATGACTGACTTACACAGGCGCGCGCGCACACACACACACACACACACACACACACACACACACACAACCACACACACACACACACACACACACACACACACACACACACACACACAAACTTCTCTCTCTCTGTCTCTCTCTATCTCTGTCTCTCTCTCATTTTCTCCACCTCTCCCTGTCTCTTACACACACAGACACACACACACACCTCTTCCCCCCCCCCCCCCCCCCCCTTATCTCTTTCTCTCTCTGTTTCTCTGTCTATGTGTGTCTGTCCTTTCTTTCTCTTTCTTCCTCTATCTGCATTAGTGCACATTTGTCTAGAAATATACTCATTTTTGCTATGTGATTACTTGGGAATAGAACCTCCTTTAGATTGAAGAAATGACAGAAAAAGTCATACATGGAGAGCTTATTTAAGGGGAGAAATTGCTTAGTATCAAGAACTGAAATTAGTTCAAGGAGAGGCCGTTAAACAGGCTAGAATTGTTGAAAAATCTTCAGCTTCAGGGGCGTTGCCCCCTGACCCCCACAAGGGCTCTGCCCCTTCACCCCGCCAGGGGGCAATGCCCCCTGGACCCCCCCCCCCCCCCCCCCCTCGCCTTTGACGATTTTTGGAGTCTGTCAATTCCTATCCCTGCAACACTGAAACTTGATGGGGCATCAGAGACACACACGCGGATGTGCATACAGTTATATAAGGGGGGAATTATACTTAAATTGCTTCGGGATTGATTTTTTTTCTTCAGAATTTGGAATGTCCAGAGGACAAAAAAAATGTGGGTTTCAGGATTGAGAGATTTTTTCACTTTCACCCATGTCAGTGTGTTGTGATGTGAAAATCTGTCCACAGCAATACCATCAGCTATTCCCCCTTTCCAGCCCCTCCCCCCTCCCTTCCAACCTGTTATTCAGGAGGATGAATGTTTTACTATTGTATACTATTAGTCTCCTGGTAAAGTAACTCACAGGGAGCTTTACACATATTTAGACTTTGAGAACCAGTATGCAAAGAAATTATGAATGAACAGATGGGGTGATCACTTAGATTGAAATTGTTTTAAGCTAAGTGCACACTTTAGGCCAACGATTGTTTTTGATTTAGCCCAGTTAACTGCTGTAGAAATATTTCTTGTTATGAAGAAAATTTGGACCAAATGGCTATAGATATTTTCTTTTCAGCTGTAAAGTGTGTAGACATTGTTAAAATGTAAGCACTATTTGTCGATGGAGGTCCTTGAAAATTGAGAGTGAGGTCCTTGAAAGTCCTTGAAAAGTCCTTGAATTTTCTTCCTAAAGATCTGTATGAACCCTGCTGTCTCTCTGCTCTCTGTCTCTTGTCTCTCTCTCACGCACACGCACACAGACACAAAACACACACACACACACACAGACTGACAGACGTCACAGAGTCACACATGCACGCATGCACACA
>CM060346.1:5240655-5245655 GCA_030674155.1 Stramonita haemastoma
AGAGAGATTATTTTATATCAAGGGTATCGATATATTCTTTTATATCGAGGATAATGGAATTTAGCACTCGTGTATTTTTTTTTACATCCAGTCCCTGTGTGTATGCAGTTTTGTAATTATCTTCTCATCTGTTCCCACCCACCAACACATATTGGCCTACTCTTACAAAAAGCGGAACAGGATTTAACGTGTGCTCAGCAAGATGTTCTGCGTGCGTTCACCACACATGGGGCCTCAGTTTATTGTCTCATCCGAAGGACTTTTGGGGAGAGTGGAGTCAGCACTGATGATAGGGAAAAATCCCTATCAAACAGGAATCGAACTGGTAGTATAGTTTTAGTGTTTGTTTTTTGTGTTGGGGATGTGATAGTTTCTTTGTTTGTTTGTTTTTCATTTAAAGTCTCTTGACACTTAGGTGATATTAGACTTGGCGATGGGATAGCTCAGTGGTCAGAGCAACTCACCCCCCCCCCGTTCCCTGCCAAGGTTAAGCAGAATCGAGTTACCAAGTGGATTGGTGACGGACCATTTGCACTGCCTTGGCTTCAGTACAGTCCCCCAGTTCATCTAGCTGTCAATGGGTATGGTACCTGCCTTCTTTAGGGTCAGGGAAGGTAAAGCAGCGAGGGAGAGGAGATGGGCGCCGCCCTCAACATGCTGGCCCCTAGAGAAGCAGAGGTCTCTGATGCCTCGCTTCTTTACGACCACAAAGCTTATGGGACACCTTTACCTTCTTTTTTTTTTGTAAGCATCCTGTCTCTGTGATCTATACAACCACAACCCCCCTCCCTCTTTCAGTATAGTGCAGTGTAGTGCAGTGCAGTGCTAGTGTCTAGTGCAGTGTAGTGTCAGTGCAGTGTGTTAGTGCAGTAGTGCAGTGCATTAGTGTGTAGTAGTGCAGTTGGGTGCAGTGGCAGTGCAGTGTAGAGGAGTGTAGTGCAGTGCAGTGTAGAGTGTAGTAGTGTGCAGTGCAGTGTTGCAGTGCAGTGTGTGCAGTGACTAGTGCAGTGTTAGTGCAGTGCAGTGTAGTGCAGTGCATCAGTGTAGTGCAGTGTAGTGTAGTGCAGTGCAGTGAGTGAGTGAGTGCAGTGTAGGCAGTGTAGTGCAGTGCAGTGTAGTGTAGTGCAGTGCAGTGTAGTGCAGTGCAGTGTAGTAGTGCAGTGCAGTGTAGTGCGTAGTCAGTGCAGTGAGTTGCAGTGCAGTGCAGTGCAGTGTATGTGTAGTGCAGTGAGGTGCAGTGCAGTGTATGCAGTGTAGTGTAGTGCAGTGTAGTGCAGTGCAGTGCAGTGCAGTGCAGTGTAGTGCAGTGCAGTGCGTGCAGTGCAGTGTAGTGTAGTGCAGTGTAGTGCAGTGCAGTGTAGTGTGCAGTGCAGTGCAGTGTAGTGCAGTGCAGTGTAGTGCAGTGAGTGCAGTGTAGTGCGTGCGATGCAGTGTTGTGGGGGATGCAGTGCAGTGCAGTGTAATGTAGTGCAGTGCAGTGCAGTGCAGTGCAGTGCAGTGTTAGTGCAGTGCAGTGCAGTGCAGTGTAGTGAGTAGTGCAGTGCAGTGTAGTGTAGTGCAGTGTAGTGCAGTGCAGTGTAGTGCTAGTGCAGTGCAGTGCAGTGTAGTGCAGTGCAGTGTAGTGCAGTGCAGTGTAGTGCAGTGCAGTGCAGTGTAGCTCAATAGTGTAGTGTAGTGATGTGTAGTTGAAGTGTAGTGTGGTGTGGTGTGGTGTGGTAGTGTAGTGAGTAGTAGTGTAGTGCAGTGCAGTGCAGTGTAGTGTAGTGCAGTGTAGTGCAGTGTAGTGTAGTGCAGTGTAGTGTAGTGTCATGTCATGCAGTGCAGTGCAGTGCAGTGCTGTGAAGTGTAGCTCAGTGGTGTAGTGCAGTATAGTGTAGTTTTGTACAGTGGAGTGGAGTAGTGGTGTATTTTTTATGTTATTTATTTTATTTTATTTTATACCACTTTATGTCACAGCAGATTTCTCTGCATGAAATTTGGGCTGCTCTCCCTGGGGAGAGTGTGTCGCCACACGTACAGCGCCTACCCATTTTGTTTTTTTTCCCCTCAGGGATGGTGTCTAAACACGGACACCTGCGTGCATGCTGGTTTTTTTATTTTATTTTGTCATCCGCTCCTACCAGCACCCGATGGCCTGCTCTTCTGAAAGGCGGAACGGGGTTTTAATGTGTGCGCAAGATGTTCTGTGTGCATTCGCACACAGAGCCTTGGTTTATAGTGTCATCCGAATGACTTTGACATTCAGTTTGATTTTTGTAGTGTAGTGCAGTATAGTGGAGTGCAGTGCAGAGCAGTGCAGTGTAGTATAATTCAGTGTAGTGTAGTATATAGATATTTTTTTTATACCGAGGATAATGGAATAAGCACACATAAGTATAGTGTAGTGTAGTGCAGTATACTATAATGCAGTATAGTGTAGTGTAGTGCAGTATACTATAATTCAGTGTAGTGTAGTATAATGTAGTGTAGTGCAGTGTAGTATAATGCAGTATATTATATATAGAGAGTAGTATAAGTATAATGCAGTGTAGTGCAGTATAGTGTAGTATAATGTAGTGTAGTGCAGTATAATGCAGTATTATAGTACAGTGTAGTATTACAGTGAAGTGTGTGGCATAGTTGTAGAGCAGCTGAAGCACAGCATTGTGCTCTAACTAAAGTCACCACAAATGTTGATAGGAGAGATCAAACACCCCTACCCCCACACCCGCCTAAGCCCTCTTCTGTGTGTTCAACAACCCCCCCCCCTTCCTCCTCCTCATACCTCCTCCCCCCCTCCCTTCCCCTCTCTCTTAGTTGGATTTGCTAATATCTGTGAGGACCCAGGCTGCAGTTTACATGTACACAGAAGTCTGTGAAACATTGTGTTCTGTAATAAGCCTGATGTTCTTAGTGTGGTGTGGTACAGGATGAGAGAGAGAGAGAGAGAAAGAGAGAGAGACAATGACAATGACAAAGATTTTTAATTGTCCATATAGCATTACAATTAAGCCCTTTAGACAATGGGGCGGTGAATGTAATAACTGGAAACACAATTAACTAATGACAATTTTCTAATTTATCACTCAAAAGCATATGCACACAGGAATTACTAAGAGGTGTAGGCACACACGCGCATACACCTGCACACACACGCACGCGCGCACACACACACACATACACACGCAGCCACGTACCCATACACACACACACACACACGCGCACACCACACACAAAACACACACACGCAGGCATGCATGCACGTACGCGCACGCACGCACGCACACACACACACACACACACACACACACACACACACACACACACACACACACAGAAACACACACACACACACACACACACACACACACACACACAACACAGACAGAAAGAGAGACAGAGAGAGGAACATTGTGTTCAGTAATTACCCTGATCTTCTCACTCTCAGTGTGGTGTGGTACAAGACTAAGAGAGAGAGAGAGAGAGAGAGAGAGAGGGAGAGAGAGAGAAGAGAGAAGAGAGAGGAGGAGAGATAGAGTAGAGGGAGTGATGAGTAAGAGAAGAGAGAGAGAGAGAGAGAGAGAGAGAGAGAGAGGGGGGAGGAGAGAGAGAGAGAGACAGAGAGAGAGAGAGAGAGAGAGAGAGAGAGAGAGAGAGGAGAGAGAGAGAGAGAGAGAGAGAGAGAAGGGGGGAGGGAGGAGAGAAGACAGAGAGAGACAAGAGAGAGAGAGAGGAGAACATTGTGTTCAGTAATAATCCTGATTTTGAGTGAGAGTGGTGATATGTGTGGAATTACAAGGATAGAGCAGGAAGACAGACAGACAGACAGAGACAGAGAGAAAGAGGAACATTGTGTTCAGTAATAAGCCTGGATCTTCTCAGTGTGGTTGTGGTTACAGGACAGAAGAGACTGACAGAGACAGAGACAGACGGGACAGGACAGAACAGCGGGGGGGGAAGGAGAGAGAGAGAGACAGAGACAGACAGACAGACAGGGGGAGAGAGAGAGAGAAGAAGACGAGACAGGGACGAGAGAGGAGAGAGAGAGAGAGAGAGAGAGAGAGAGAGGGGAGGGAGAGAGAGGAACAGGGGGGAGAGAGACAGACAGACAGACAGGCAGGCAGACAGGGGGAGAGAGAGAAAGAGAGAGAGATGAAGGAGGGAGACAGACAGACAGACAGACAGACAGAAAGGGGGGGGGGGGATAGAGAGGGATGAATGAATGATTCATGAATGAACATTTTTATTGAGGAAAAAAGAATAGGTGCAGTGGTGGCTTATTTCCATTCAGCCCTCACACGTCAGTGAGAGACAGACAGACAGACAGACAGACAGACAGACAGACATCGTCACAGAGAAAGAGGCATAGAAAGATAGAGAGGAGGGGGTGGGAGAGTTGGGAGAGAGCGAGAGAAAAAGAGAGCGAGAGAGACAGATATATCTAAAGAGAGAGATACCGAGAGAGACAGAGAAAGAAAGAGAGACAGAGAGAGAGTGTATGTAGTCTCAGATGTGAAAACTGAAAAGAGTGGATTGGTGGGGGGGATTTGGGGGAGAATGTTTGGGGGGGAGGTAGCCGTGGGGTTGGTAGCCCTGGGTGGTGTATGCTTATTTGGAAGGGAGTGGTTCACGTACTCTGTGTGTGTGTGTGTGTGTGTGTGTGTGTGTGTGTGTGTGTGTGTGTGTGTTGTGTGTGTTGACCTGCATAGTCCTTATTACGTGCTGCTGCAGCCCTGGGGGCTAGTTGGCCTTTGGAGAACATCTCCAACGCCGTATGCCCTCTAGGCTGAGAGAGGGGGATGTGCTGTGGGCAAGGCATCTCCACTATAATCAAATTTCTGCCCAGTTTCCAAAACAGCAGCTGCCTTCTCTGCTGTTTTGGAGGTCATCATCGAACAAACAAACCAACCAACAGGTGTGTGTATGTTTGCAGGTGAACAGAGCAGGAATCAAACTGTCGGACATTCGCCACAGCGACTCGGGAACCTATGTGGTCAACATTCGACTCAGCGGACCAGGGA
>CM060346.1:5250655-5263155 GCA_030674155.1 Stramonita haemastoma
GTGGGGTAAGAAAATAGCCGTAAAGTGCCTTTTCCAAGGGCACAATGCCATAGCCGAAAGCTGGGATCGAACCCGCAACCTTTAGTTTACGAGTCCAACGCCCTAACCACTAGACTACAGCGTTGGCCGGTTAAGATAGTACCATGTAATAATCTACATGGACAATGACGATTGTCGAATGAATCGTGTACTGTATCAGATTTCGTGAATTGCTATTCACCTTTCAAAGCTATACCATGATTTCTGAACAATCATACAGACATTAGTGGGGAGCCAAAAGAGTTAGATAAGTACTTCAAATGTGTACTAAGACTTTTTTTCTAATTGGCTACTATTATGTGACAAAAAGTATTATAAAAATTGTTTTATTTTATTAATTTTATTTTATACCACTTTATGTCACGGCAGATTTCTCTGTGTGGAATTCGAGCTGCTCTCTCTCCATGGGGAGAGTGCATTGTTGCCACAAGTGCAGCGCCTACCCATTATTTTCTTTGTCTTTTTCCTGTCTGCAACTGTATTTGCTTTCCTATCAGAGTGGCTTTTTTCTGCAGAATTTTGCCAGGGACAACCCTCTTGTTGCCATGGGTTCTTTTATGTGTGCCCAATGTGTATCACACGGGACCTCGGTATATCCTCTCATCCAAAAGACTAGCACCCAGACCACCTCTCATGGTGTAATGGATGGGGGAAAAGTTTTGGGCCCAAACAGGATTAGAACTACCGCACACTCCGACCCAGACTTTTCCGCATGTCATAATGGATGTGTTAATTTTTTTTTTTAAATGGGGATTACCATGTTAATCTTTATTATTGCTTGATTATCGATGGTGATGAAGATGATGTAATGATGCTGCTGTGGAGGTGCATCTGCTCTGAGACTACTTGACAGGGTTGTTCTCTACGCTTACTGTCATAATATATCCCGGCATCAACCAGGCCCGAGAGAGACAGACAACTGCAGTGTTGGTCAGGTAATTAGAGCAACACTCTCAAATTCGCATCCATAAAGTGGATGAAGCTTGACTGTTTGGTCCCAGTCTTCCCACTGAGCCCACAGCACACTCACTGTGTGTGAATTTGCTCTTTTCTACAATGTTCAGACAGACACATTCTTTCCCAGCATGAATTACTGACTCAGGGTACTTTGAGATTCAGCGCAATATAAATTCCTTAAAAAAGGGTAGAGGTGTCCCATAACCTATGTGGCCATAGGGGAGCGAGGCATCAGAGACCTCAGCTTCTCTAGGGGCCAGCATGTTGAGGGCGGCGCCCATCTCCCTCTCCCTCGCTGCTTTACCTTCCATGACCCTAAAGAGGGCAGGCAGGTACCCATTGACAGCTGGGTGAACTTGGGGACTGTACTGAAGCCACGGTGCACAGAGACCCATCCTCTTTGGTAACTCCACGCTCGATACTGCGTAACCTTGGCTTGGGGGAAAAGTGAGTGCTGTGACCGCTGAGCTACCCTGTCCCCAGTATTACTGTCATTGTCATTATTATGATAATCGACACAGTGTGAATTCACTCCTTTCTGGTCACGCTCACATTGTGCTCAGCACAAACCGCGGATCAGGAGACTTCTAGTGCTATAGGAATTCCTTTATCAGCAAACATGGCTATAGTTCATGATTTTTTTTTTTTTTTTTTTTTTTTTAAAGAAGATAGGTATTTCTTCTTTTTCTCTTTTCTTCTTCGTCTTTTTCCCCCTTTTTTTTTCTTTTTTTTTTCTTTCTTTCTTTCATTCTCTCTCTCTCTCTCTCTCTCTCTCTCTCTCTCTCTCTCTCTCTCTCTCTCTCTCTCTCTCTCTCTCTCTCTCTCTCTCTCTCTCTCTCTCTCTCTCTCTCTCTCTCTCTCTTTCTTTCCAGAGCCCTGATGGCCACGATATATAAGAATAAATAAAGCAATAAATAGATAAATAAATAAATGAATCAATGAATGTTTCTACAGAACCCAGACGGTCACATTCTCCATATAAAAGAATAAACAAATAGATAAACAAATAAAGAAATAAAAATAGATAAATAAACAGACAGACGGAGGGGACAGGGTAGCTCAGTGGTCAGAGCGCTCGCTTTCCCCCAGCCAAGTTAAGCAGCGCTGAGCGTGGTTACCAGTTGGATGGGTGACCGTTTGCGCGCCTTGGTTTCAGTACAGTCACCCAGTTCAGCCAGCTGTAAATGGGTACCTGCCCTCTTTAGGGTCAGGGAAGGTAAAGCAGCGAGGAAGAGGAGATGGGCGCCGCCCTCAATATGCTGGCCCCTAGAGAAGCTGAGGTCTCTGATGCCTCGCTCCCCTATGACCGCACAGGTTAGGGACACCTTTACCTTTCACCTAGAAAAACTGAGGTCTCTGATGCCTCGCTCCCCTATGACCAGAACATCTTGCACACACATTAAATCCTGTTCTGCTTTTCATAAGAGTAGGCCATCGTGTGCCGGTGGGAACAGATGACATTTACAAAACTGCATACACACGGGGACTGGATGTAAAAAAGCACAAGAGTGCTCATTTCATTATCCTCGATGTAAAAGAATGAATCAAATAAATTAATCAAATCAAACCACACAGGTTACGGGACACCTTTTACCTTTTCACCTAGAGAAGCTGAGGTCTGTGATGCCTCGCTCCCCTACGACCACACAGGTTACGGGCCACCTGGCAAAATTCTGTTAGAAAAAAAGCCACTCCGATAGGGGAAACAAATACACTTGCAGACAGGAAAAAGAAAAAAAAAAAAGGGTAGGCGCTGCACTTGTGGCGACGCGCTCTCTCTCCCCGGGGAGAGAGAGAGAGCAGCCCCGAATTTCACACAGAGAAATGTGCCGTGACATAAAGTGGTACAAAATACAAAATACAAAAAATACCAAAAAAATACCTTTACCTTTAAACAAAGAAGCCGCCGCTGTAGTCTAGTGGTTAGGGCGTTGGACTCGTAAACTAAAGGTTGCGGGTTCGATCCCAGCTTTCGGCTATGGCGTTGTGCCCTTGGAAAAGGCACTTTACGGCTATTTTCTCACCCCACCCAGGTGTAAAAGGGGTACCAACCTTGTGTTGGGGGGTTAACCCTGCGATAGACTGGCGTCCTATCCAGGGGGGGAGTCTATGACTCTCAGTCGCTTAACGCCATAGAAACCGGGATAAGCTCCGGCCTGATGAGCCTTAGGCTCGGGACAGAGTTAGTGTCCTAAAGTGATCTGACACAATCAACTTCCTGTGCATGGAAGGATTTGGCCAAAATGAGCTGAAATGGGAGGGTATGTTTAAAATGTAATATCTCTCATACTGTAAATCAGAACCGCATGAAATTTGAGAACAGTGTTGGCAAATGATTGTTGCACATGTTGCATTATTTTTCTTTCGTGTTTGTATCACGTGTCAAAAGTTGTTTGCTTGTTTTGTTCACAGTTATTATGTAATTTCTAGTAAACAACATAACTAAACACAGTTGCGTGCGTGGTGTTTCCATGTATTCTGTATAGAAACACTGCAATACTAAAACACAAACATTCTCCTAAGGTGTCTAGTGTGCATGGACAGAGAGAAAAGGTTTCCTCTGGCCATACTCGGCTTAAAAAGTATGGCATGATGATACCTCACTTTCAAGTGGTTCAGGACCACGATGTTACTGCACTTTCGAGTGGTTCAGGACACTAAGAGACAAAGAAAGAAAGAAAGAAAGAAAGAAACAAACAAACAAACGTCTGTTTGCCCACAGACGCCGGATGGGCGCATCCTGCCCAGCACGGGTTACGAGGCAGGCTACTTTGTGCTGGCCCTGCCGGCGGAGCGAGGGGGAGGCAACTACCACTGCCTCCTCAACCTCAGCTCCACCGCCGTGGGTTGTCTGCCCCCGGACGCCGCCCTGCGCGACAAAGGGACCGTGGAGGTTGTCCTGCCCCCCCCCTCCTCTGTCGGTGAGTTTGAGTTTTGTGTCTTGTCTGTCTGTGGGGAGGAGGGGGGGGGGGAGGGGGTTTGAGGGTAGTTTGGAGGGGAGGTGGGGGGGAGGGGGAGGGAGGGGGTTGGGGGTGAGGGAGGGGGGGGGGTTGGGGGTGAGGGAGGGGGGGGTTGGGGGTGAGGGAGGGGGGGGGTTGGGGGTGAGGGAGGGGGGGGTTGGGGGTGGAGGGAGGGGGTTGGGGGGAGGAAGGGGTTGGAGGGGAGGGGAGTGGGGAGGTGAGGTTGGGAGGGAGGAAGGTGTTGGGGGGAGGGAGGGGGTTGGGGGGAGGCAGGAGGGGGGGTTGGGGGGAGGGAGGGGGTTGGGGGAGGCAGGAGGGGGTTGGGGGAGGCAGGAGGGGGGGTTGGGGGGGAAGGAGGTGGGAGGGGGGGGAGGGGGTTGGGGGAGGTGTTGGAGGGGGTGGATTTTGGTGGGGGGGTGGATTGGGGAGGAAGGGAGGGTGGGGGGGGGAGAGGGGTGGGTGTGGGGAGGGGGGGCTAGTGTGTGTGGGGGAGGGGGGTTGTGGGGGGGGGGGTGAATGGGGGTGGGGGTGGGTGAATGGGAGTGGGGGTGGGGGTGGGATGGGAGGGTTGATATGTGGGTTAGTGTGTGGGTTGGGTGGTGGGGGTGTGAGTGATGTGTGTGTGTGTTGTGTGTGTGATGTGTGTGTGATGTGTATGTATGTAGTGTGTTTGTGGGTGGGTGTATGTGCGTCATGCGTGCATGTGTCTGTCTGTGATTATTCAAAGTTATCTTACCCAATCTTATGTCTTTTTAAGATTACGATTTGTATCAAAATGCCGGTCAGTATTGTAATTGCCCTTTATGGGATGATTAAAGTGTTTTTGACTTGACTTGACTTGACTTGACTTGACCACATAATTAAATCGGGACACCACCAGTCAATATTATATACATGTGACGCTCCACCATGAAATGAGTCGCTTAGCACCTGACCACACTTTTCCGCTAGGAGCCATTTTAGGCAGGTGGGGGGGTCAAGTTGTTGATTTTCAGATTTTGATGGATTATAAAACTATAGCCATTATTCTCCCTTGTACTGAAGTATCAAGGCATTGGTTTGTTTCCTTTTGCTGTAAAAACCTGTTTTAAAAATCACCCAAGCCCTCATTCTGACCACTCATTTCCGATGCTAAACTGTTGTCAGTTTCTCATTGTGGGCACGTTCTGCAGTCTATGACTTGAATTGTAATAACTGTTTGTAGAATCGTCCGATTTTTCATCAGTTTTCTGTATTGAAAAGCCTTCTTTTTTTTTTCTTTTTTTTTTTATTGCAGATTAATGAAAGATTGTTAAACATGATGTCTGGTGCAATGCGACTCATTATGTGGTGGAGTGTCACGTTATGTCCTGTGTGAGGGTGCTGTAAGTCACTGTAGATTGTTAAGACGTGAAATCAGTAACAATAATGATAATAAGAGAAAAAAAAGAATAATGATAATAATAGTAATAATAAGAATAGTAATGATAATAATAATAATAATGTAGGGAATCCATACAGCACTGAATCTTGTAAAGCAAACAAATCGAAGCGCTGAAATCAGACGAGATTATAAATCGAGGTCCCGTGCGCTGTGAGTGCATGTGGAACAGCTTGCTGCGCACACGTCAAAACCCATTCTGCTTTTCGGAAGAAAAGGCCATTGTGTGTCGGTGGGTGGGAACGGATGACAGAATTGACAGAAACTGCATACACACGGGGACTAGATGTAAAAAAAAATTTTAAGCATGAAAGTGCTTATTCCATTATCCTGGAAATAAAATGAATTTATATCAATAAAATAGTTAGAGTATGTGTCTGTGTGTTTGTTTTTAATTCGTCGGAGATTATTGATATGTGACATTAACAAGGAATTAATGTGTGTGTGTGTGTGTGTGTGTGCGTGCGTGCATGCGTGCGTGCGCGCATGTGTGTAAATAAATCACTATTGATAGCTAACACATGAAATCAGCAAGCCAAAGAATGAATGAATGAATGAGTGTGTGTGTGTGTGTGTGTGTGTGTGTGTGTGAGAGAGAGAGAGAGAGAGAGAGAGAGAGAGAGAGAGAGAGAGAGAGAGAGAGACTTTGAAAATAAATCACTATAGTTGAGTTAACACACAAAATCAGCAAGCCAAAGAATGAATGTGTGTGTGGGTCTGAGTGTGTTTCTGAGTATGTGTGTGTGTATGTGTGTGTGTGTGTGCACACGCGCATGTGCGCACGTGTGTGTGTGTGTGTGTGACTTTGTAAGTAAATCACTATAGAAAGTTCACTCATGAAATGAACAACCAAAGAATGAGTGTGTGTGTGTGTGTGTGTGTGTGTGTGTGTGTGTGTGTGTGTGTGTGTGTGTGTGTGTGTGTGTGTGTGTGTAAATAAATCACTATTGACAGCTAACACATGAACTCATCAAGGCCAAAGAATGAATGACGGATGTTGGTCTAGAAAGCGAAAGGTCCGGGTCGGAAGTGTGCGGTGGTTCGAATCCTGTTTGGGCCCTAAACATTTCCCCCCAACCATTAGACCATGAGTGTTGGTCTGGTTGCTAGTCTTTTGGATGAGATGATAAACCAAAGTCCCCTGCGTCACACATCATTATTTAGAGCCACGTAAAAGAACCCACGGCAACAAGAGGGTTGTTCTACTTTGATTGGGAAATAAATAAAGCTGCAGACTGGAAAAAGAAAAAAAACACCTAAAGTAGTGGGTAGGCGCTTTACTTGTGGCGACGTGACATGCTCTCTCTCCCTGGGGAAAGGAGAGCAGCCCTGAGTTTCATGCAGAGAAATCTGCTGTGATATAAAGTGGTATAAAATTTTTAATAAATAAATAAATAAAATAACAAAGGATGAATATACATTTCTGTTGCAGCTGATACAACATCACAAGCCAAAGGTATTATATATCATTCTCCCCCCAAATTCCTCTGTGCGCTCACTCGCACACACACACACACACACACAAAAAAAAGCGCGCCCGTATTCAATTTATATGTATTGGTTTATTTGTTTCTGGCTTCCCCCACCTACTGTGTTTTCTCTGTGTTCTGTAGAGCTAGAATGATTGGGGGTATCTAATCATAATCAACCGCTTTTCTTTCTTTTTTTTTTGTAGTTTGTATTCCGAAACCATTTTAAAAATAAAAAGAAATCTGCTCAGAGCACTTGCTTTCCCAAGCTAAGGTTAGGCAGCATCAAGCTGGGTTACCATTCAATTGGATAGGTGACCGTTATTTTGCGCGCCTTGGCTTCCGTACAGTCCCCCAGTTCACCCAGCTGTCGATGGGTACCTGCCTGCGCACCCTTGGCTTCAGTACAGTCCCCCAGTTCACCCAGCTGTCAATGAGTACCTTGCCCTCTTTAGGGTCAGGGAAGGTAAAGCAGCAAGGGAGAGGAGATGGGCGCAGCCCTTCAATATGCTGGCCCTAGAGAAGCTGAGGTCTCTGAGCCTCGCTCCCCTACGACCACATAGGTTATGAGACACCTTTACCTTTTTTACGTTTACTCGTTGAGTTAACGTGGTTTTGTATCCCACCCCCACCCCCCAAAATTGTGAATGACAAAAGTGTGGTGGTGGTGTGTTGAGATTGTGAAACTGGATGTTTGTTTTGAAGATCTTTTTGTGAATTAGTCTGTTAGTTTGTAAGTGACACGGTTTGTTTCAAGTTGTCTCCTTCGATGTTGTGTGGTTTGTGTGAAGGTTATAGGTCATGTAAAATTGATGGAGTTTTATTTCAAGTTTAAAACTTAATAGATTTGGATTACTACTGGTTGTTGGGGGGGTTTTTTGTTGTTGTTCTTTTTTCTTTCCCAATCATTTGAATCGTGGACTGTTTTGAAATTGAAAATTTGACATGTTTGGAATGTCGTTTTGATGTTTACATGTTGAATTTTTGTTGCTATTTTTTTTTAAACGTATTTTTTAGTTAAGAACTATCTGTTCATAGTTTTCTTTTATTTATATATATTTTTTTTGCAAAGTGATTGGTCTGTGTTGCATTAAAAATATAACGACTTGTTTTAAAGCGTTGGTCTATTTTGCTTTTAAGGGGGAAAAAACTTCATTCTTTCAACAGTTTTGAATGATTTGATCGTTATTGATTTTTTTTTTGGCACAAATTAATGGATTAATTTTTTTTTAAACTCATTCTTTTAACAGTTTTGAATTGATTTGATCAGTATTGATCTCTCTTTTTTGACACAAATTAATGGATTAATTTTTTTTTTTAGAAACACCTCTTTCTGTTAACAGTTATGGATTGATTTGATCATTGTTGATCGGGGGGGGGGGGGCACAAATTAACGGATTAATTATTGCATAAATAGCGTTGAACAGTATGTCATTCATTCAGATTGCGGTGAATTGGGCGATTCATTTTTAACGTTAATTTGTGGCAGTTACCTTACCACATTTTTTTTATGCAGTGTAGTGAAATCACTTTTGTAAGAAAGGAATTGCCCTGTTTTTAATTAGCACCAGTTCAGAGTCATCTTAGATTAATGATGTGGGAATTTGGGGGGGAAAATAGCTCAGTGGTCAGAGCACTCGCTTTCCCCCAGTCAAAGTCAAGCAGCATTGAGCGTGGTTACCAGTTGGATGGGTGATCGTTTGCGCGCCTTGGCTTCAGTACAGTCCCCCAGTTCACCCAGCTGTAAATGGGTACCTGCCCTCTTTAGGGTCAGGGAAGGTAAAGCAGCGAGGGAGAGGAGATGGGCACCACCGGCCCTCAACATGCTGGCCTCTAGAGAAACTGAGGTCTCTGATGCCTCGCTCCCCTTTTTCCACATAGGTTATGGGACACATCTACCTTTTTTTACCTGTGTGGAAATTTAGCTCAGTACAAGTATATGTGGATCATCAAATATGGTCCATTTACTGTTCATTGATTTTATTTTCGCTTATGTGCTATTCGATTCACAAGCTTGTGTAAACAATGTTTAACTGTGAGCTTATTGCAAAAAAAAATTGTCAAGGAAAAAAAAGAAGAAATTTAGCACAGTTTAACATGAAATACATCTCCGTCCATCTGTTCTGCTTTTCGAAACAGTAGGCCTTGTGTGCTGGTGGGAACAGATGACAAAAGTTTACAAAACTACATACACATGGGGTCTGGATGTAAAAAAAAAAAAAAGCACATGAGCGCTATTATCCTCCATATGAAAGAATGAATAAATAAAAAGGAAGAAATAGATTTATAAATAAATAGATGTGTGTGTTTGAATATAAAGTATGTTAACACAGAAATTTAGCATGGTTAATGTAAAAACTTTCCAATCTGTGACATGTGCTTTTGAATATAGATGACATTAGAATGTTGTTGTTTTTTATATATATTTCAACATGAAATACATTGAAACGATACTTGCCTATATAGGTGTTCCCATAGCCTATGTGGTAGTAGGAGAGCGAGGCATCAGAGACCTCAGGTTCTCTAGGGGCCAGCATATTGAGGGCGGCGCCCTCTCCTCTCCCTCGCTGCTTTACCTTCCCTGACCCTAAACAGGCAGGTACCCATTTACAGCTGGGTGAACTGGGGGACTGTACTGAAGCCAAGGTGTGCAAACGGTCACCCATCCAACTGGTAACCCACACTCGATGCTGCTTAACCTTGGCAGGGGGAAAGCAAGTGTTCTGACCACTGAGCTATCCCGTCCCCATACCTATATAGGGACTCGAGAAAACTTTTCAATTTGTGGCTGTGTGTTTGGAAATAGATTTCATCAAAATGTTCATGTATACTTTATATTCGAACATTAGAATTCCTTAAAAAGGTTTTTATCCTAATTACATAGCAACTCGAAAACTTTTCAGTCTATGATAATTATATGTGTGTCGTTTGAACAGAGATAACATCAAAATGTACTGACTCATATTCGGACGCAGAATACATTCAAAGTGTACATGACCTATATATATATATATTACATGTAGCAGCGACTCACTCACTTATTGGGGGAAATGAAGGGACAGGACTGTGTAACAGAGGGTTATGGGTACATGAATGATGATGATGATGATGGTGGCGGTGGTGTAGATGATGATGATGATGATGATGTTGAATGATGATGTGGTGGCGGTGGTGTAGATGATGATGATGATGATGATGATGGTGGTGGCGGTGGTGTAGATGAGAAAGGCATTGGTTGGCTAACGGGTCTGTGATCATGTAACAAGGGTGTGTGGATTGGTGAGGGAAGTGCTTCCGGGTTACTGACAAAAAGTTATGGGGGGGGGGTAGTGTAGTGTGCATGTGTGTGTTGTGTGTGTGTGTGTGCCATGTAAGTAAGTAAGTAAGAGAGAGAGAGATTTTAGGTGTGTGTGTGTGTGTGTGTGTGTTGTGTGTGTGTGTGTGTGTGTGTGTGTGTGTGTGTGTGGTATAGAGTGTGTGTGTGTGTGTGTGTGTGTGTGTGTGTGTGTTGTGTGTGTGTGTGTGTGTTTCACTTACAAACGGTATCCCCCAACCATTTTTTCTGGGCTAGAAAGTTCTCCTTTTCTATCACTCTCTCCTTTCCTTTAGCAGGCAGGCGATTTTTCCACTTTTCGGCAGAATTCCGCCATCACTACTTCGATTTCCGCCGTTTTTATTTTAATATTTCTGCCATCCGCCATTTTAAAAAAAATGTTGTGCTGTCCACCTCCACAACAGAATTCATTGACACAGAGAAAGGCACCGGCTGCCACAGTTGAGAACTTTGACCTCTATTCTGACGTCACTGTTGGAATACGCAGACATTTTCCAAATGCTAATGAGATTCAGAAAAATTTTCAGCCTATCAGAAATCACTTCATTCGGAGGTCAAAAGTCGATAGCTTCCCGAGGATTCCTGATGTCCACTTCGGCCATTATGGGTAGAGAGAGAGAGACGACTGTTAAAATAATTGTACAAGAGAACTGTTGACTGGTGTACAAGAGACTCCGATTAAAAAAAAAAATAAATAATAAATAAAATAAAATAAAATAAAATAAAACATTTAAATAACCATGCTTCCAGCAATGAGAGCAATCTTCGTACCACTCAGAAATGAAAGGCTAAAAAAAAAACAGTACAAGTGAAGTGCGATTGTTGCAAAGTGTGTTAGTTCTGCAAACTTGATTGAAATGGATACTGTCTCTATATGCCACACACAACGTCATTGTCTTGGTCAAACTTGGCTTGTAAAAGAGGGGGGGGGGATGCAATGAAGCATGTACTGAAGAAGACGTTTGAGCATCGAAATATCTTCGCTGGCTGCCAAGGAAACAAGAGTGTTTTACCTCCAAAAAGTAGAACTGCAACTGAAAAAAAAACAAAAAAAACTTAAGATAAATAAAAAACCAAGAATATATATATATTTTTTTAAACCTCTGTAACTGAATGAAAACTTTCGATCGTTGCAAATTCTATGGCTGAAAGAAACGATGGAAAACCTAAAGGAAGATAGGTAGAAGACGTTTGACTAGGCACAGGCCCCTACCAAAGGAAGAATGTGTTCTTGGCCGGTTGCCCACAATCCTCAGTGCTGCTGTTCCCAAACTCTTCTCTGTGAGGACGGCTTGTTCAAGAAGCTGAGGAGGACCTGTGTCGAATACCACGTGGAAGTGCACCATACTCCACAAGAGCCCATGAAATAGCATAGATCGAGATCTGTACAAATTAAACACACACACATATACACACGGGACCTCGGTGTGTCCCGTAGAATAAATAAAACACACACACACACTCTCACACACACACACACACACACACACAACACATACACACACACACACATCACACACACACACACACACACAACACACACACACACACACACAAAGAAAAAAAAAAAAAACACAGCCACCACCACCACAACAAAACCCCGGTGAAATACTCCACAGTGTGTTCCCGTTGAGCAGCCGGTAAAGCAAGAGGAGATGAGATCTGGATCTGAATGGATGGATCGGGGTCTAGAGGCAACGCACCTTGCCTAGAAAGCGAAAAGTCCAGGTCAGAGTGTGCGGTGGTTCGAATCCTGTTTGGGCCCAAAACTTTTCCCCCATCCATTAAACCATGAGTGGTGGTCTGGGCGCTAGTCTTTCGGATGAGACGATAAACCGAGGTCCCGTATGTTACATGTTATTAAGCGCACGTAAAAGAGCCCATGGCAACAAGGGGGGTGTCCCTGGCAAAATTGTGTTTTAAAAAAAAAAAGCCACTCTGATAGGGAAACAAATACAGTTGCAGACAGGAAAAAAAAAATAATGGGTAGGCGCTGCATTTTGTGGCGACGCGCTTTCCCCTGGGAGAGCAGCCCGAATTTCACGCAGAGAAATGTGTGTGTGTGGTGTGTGTGATATGTGTGTGTGTGGTGCGCTGCGCGCGTGCGTGCGTGTGTGTGTGCGTGGGCGTGTGTGAACCAGTATTGCTTGCCAGAAATTTCTTGCTTTTTTTGTTGTTGTTTTTTTGGGGGTTTTTGTTTTGTTTTTTTTGTTGCTGCTGCTTCTGCGTTCTTTCTGTCTGTCTCCTTTCTTTCTGTTTTCTTGTATCTTTCCAGTCTTCTCTTTCTCCTTCTTGGCTTGCTTGTTTTATATCTGCCACCC
>CM060346.1:5273155-5305655 GCA_030674155.1 Stramonita haemastoma
GTGTGTGTGTTTTATGCGTGGGTGTGTGTGGGTGTGTGTGTGTGTGTGTGTGCGTGTGTGTGTTGTATGTGTGTTTGTGTGTGTGTGTGTGTGTGCATGTGTGTTTGTTTTGTTTTGTTTAATGTCCTTCACTACTTGGTGATATAGACACACCCGCATTGAAACCATCTTCTCTCTCTCTCTCTCTCTCTCTCTCTCTCTCTCTCTCTCTCTCTCTCTCTCTCTCTCTCTCTCTCTCTCTTGTGTGTGTATGTATGTATGTGTGTGTGTGTATGTGTGCCACTGTGTGTGTGTGTTACTCTGTGTGTGTGTGTGTGTGTGTGTGTGTGCGTGCGTGTGTGTGTGTGTGCATGTGTGTGTGTGTGCATGTGTGTGTGTGTATGTGTGAGTGTGCGCGTGTACATGTGTGTGTGTGCATGTGTGTGTGTGCGCGTGTGCGTTATGTGTGTGTGTATGTGTGCCATGTATATGTGTGTGTGCTTTCAACCTCACATATCGTTTCCCCACCAACCTTCTCAGGAATCCACCAGAGAGAAAGTTTCTAGCAGAGTTCCAGCACTGCGGGGAGGAACCTCCGGGATAGCTCAGTGGTCAGAGCGCTCGCTTCCCCCCCCCCCCCCCCCCACGCTAAGCTTAAACAGCATGGAGCGTGAGTTATCAAGTTGGATGGGTGACCAACCACAGCACACAAGTCCAACATCACTCCATCAAGAGTGCTATATTTAGCATGTCCCTTCCTTTTGCCTGGTCCAAGTGCGGTCAGTTCCTGCTATAAATAGCACCAGCTGGCCCTAGCTGGGCTGGGCTGGGATGGGATGGATTAATTAGCAGCTGAGAGGAGCTGAAAGCGGGGGAAACTCAGTACAGTCCCCCAGTTCACCCAGCTGTCAATGGGTACCTGCCCTCTTTTAGGGTCAAGGAAGGTAAAGCAGCAAGGGAGAGGAGATGGGTGCCTTCCTCAACATGCTGGCCCCTAGAGAAGCTGAGGTCTCTGATGCCTTGCTCCCTTATAACCACATAGGTTATGGGACACCTTGACCTTTTTATGTGACGCTCCACCACATAATGAGTCGCATTGCACCAGAGGTAATTTTTTTTAAAGTTATTGACATGTTATTATTATCTGCAATAAAAGAGCTATTCAATACAAAAAACAGATTGAAAACCAGGCGATTCTATGAACTGTTATTACACATTGAAACGATACACTGCAGGACATGATAAAATGAGAAATAGACAAGTTTAGCATTGTGAGAGGTGGTCAGAATGAGGGCTTGGGTATTTTTTATAATATGTTTAAAAGCAAGAGGAAATAGAATTATGCCTGGATATTTCATTACAAGTAGAATAATGGCTATAGCTTTATAATCGATCAAAATTGATAACCTCACCCCTCCCTCCCCTGCCTAAAATGGCTCCTAGCGGAAAAGTGGGTCAGGTGCTAAGTGACTCGTTTCGTGGTGGAGTGTCACAAATGGATTATTCTTAAAATGAAGAGTGAGTGAGTTTAGCCTTACCTGGAAATGTCTCCATTTTGGGGGGCTAGGAAATGGCCTTTTTCTTATTTGGGAAATACCTGTGTTTTTTTTAAATTCTTGTTTGGAAGGGATCTGTAATTAGTTTATATAACAAAGTGATTTTATTCTTGTTGGGGAAATGTCTATATTTTTGTTTTGGAAACTTGAGTTTATTTTGGGAATGTCTGTCTTTGTGTGAAGTGAATTTATTCTGTTTGAAAATGTTTGTTTTTATATCGGAAGTTTGGGTTTTATTATTCTTACACAAGAAAAGCTGTGTATTGTCATTGAAAGTGCATTGTATTCCTATTCAGAAATGTCTTCATTTCATTTGAATGTTTGGAGTTTATTCTTATTTGGGGATATCTGTATCTGACCTGAAAGGGAATTTATTGTTTGAAAATGTTTGTATTTCTTATTGGAAGTGGAGGTTTTATTACTCTTACACAGAAAAAGGGGTGTATTTTCATTGAAAGTTTACTTTACTCCTGTTCAGAAAATGTCTGCATTTCATTTAGAAGTTTTGAGTTTGATTCTTATTTGGAAAAGTCTGTATTTTGTGTGAAGTGAGTTTATTGTTTAAAATGTCTGAGGGTTGTTTTTTTTGTTTTGTTGGGTTTTTTTTTATCAGGTGGGGGGGCACTTTATTCCTATTCAGAAATGTATTTATTTCTTTTAAAATTTGTTTATTCTTATTTGGGAATATCTGTATCTGGGATAAAGTGAATATTGTTTGAAAATTTTTGTTTTGTTGTTTTTTTTTATTACAAATTGAGGCTTATTTTATTCTTATACAGAAACATGTGTATAGTTCACTTTATTGCTATTCAGAAAATGTCTTTACTTCATTTAGAATTTGAGTTGAATTCTTATTTGAGAATGTCAGTATCTTGTATTAATTGAGTGTTATTGTTTGAAAATGTTTGGGTGTGTTTTTTACTGGAAGTTGAGGTTTTATTATTCTTACACAGAAACAGTGTGTATGGTTCACTTTATTCGCATTCAGAAATGTCTTTATTTCGTTTAGAATTTGGGTTTGATTCTTATTTGGGAATATGTGTATTTATGTCTGAAGTGAATTTATTCTGTTTGAAAATGTTTCTGTTTTTGTATTTTTGTCTATTGGAAGTTGAGGTTTATTTTATTCTTACACAGAAAATGTGTATAGTTCACTTTATTCTTCCTCAGATGATTTTTTTAATTTCGTTTTGAAATTGAATTTAATTCTTATTTAGGAATGTCTGTTATAAAAAAAATGTATTTTAAAAAAATTATCAGTTTTGGAGGAGACTGTAGTTAGCTTATGGTTGGTAGTCATATTTACCTACAGAATAGAATAACTGTAGTTAGTTAGCCTGTGGTTGGTAGTCATTTTTTTTTTTTTTTTTTTTTTTTGTATTTTGTACCACTTTATGTCACGCAGATTTCTCTGCGTGAAATTCGGGCTGCTCTCCCCAGGGGAGAGCGCGTCGCCATATGTGCAGCGCCTACCCTTTTTTTTTTTTTCTTTTTTTCTTTTTTTTTCCTGCATGCAAGTGTATTTTGTTTCCCTATCAGAGTGGCTTCTTTCTACATTTACCTACAGAGTAGAATAACTGTAGTTAGGTAGCCTGTGGTTGGTAGTTGTATAGAATAGAATAACTGTAGTTATTAGCCAATGGTTGGTAGTCATATTTACCCACAGAACAGAATGGAGAAAAAAAGAAAGATTTTCACCCCAAGAAAAGGAAAAGTGCAATTGTATGTATACAGGTAGTCTTTCTAAAGGTGGAGTGTGGCTACCTTCATGGTGGGCAAAAATGGTCGCGTACGCAAAAATCTCACCCTTGATGAATCTCGGAATTCTGGCTGAGGAACCAAAAGCAACAACAACAAAAAGCAAAAAAAAATCAAAGTGATTTCTTTTTCTTGGCGTTTTATCAATTTTGTTAATTAATATTCAGATTTTGTACAAGATCGGGGGGGGGGGGGGGGGGGGGGGGGGGGGGTTGCATGCCGATTTAAAAAGTCTCACAAATTGTGTTCATTTTTTTTTCCTTATCAAAACTTTGGGTGTACTGTATGTGTGTTGTATGTATGTTTTGTGTGTGTAGGTGTTTGTGTGTGTGTGTGTGTGTAAGAGAGAGAGAGAGATACCACTGCTGCGCTTGATTCACAATGATCTACAGTTTATTTCATTCCACCAAAAATATTCAAAATATATATATTTATCCATATCAAAAATCAAAATTTATTATGGTGACACTCCACAACAAAATGAGTCCCTTTGCACCTGACCCACTTTTCCGCTAGGAGCCATTTTAGGCAGGTGGGGGTGGGTCAGGTTGGAGAAGATTTTGATTGATTATAAAAGGATAGCCATTTTTGTACCTTGTATTGAAATATCAAAGGCGTAATTTTGTTTCCTTTTGCTTGAAAAAAAACACAATTCAAACTCACCCCATCTATTACCTGATGCAAAACTTTGTCCACTTTCTTATTTCTGTAGTGTAATCATTTCAATGTGTAATAAAACTTTTCATAGAATTGTCTGTGATTTTCAATCTGTTTTTTTTTTGGTATTGGATAGTAAATTCATCGCATATTATAATAACACCTAAAAAAAAAAAATTTTAATAAATAATAAATTTACAAGACCTGATCTCTGGCGTACACGACTCGCTATGTGATGGAATGGCCCCATCTTTTGAAAAAGGCAATGTATGTACTGTGTACCCCACAAAAAGTCTGTGCTCTTCTCTCCCATCTCCAACACTGCAATGCGTCGAGATTTTATACTCTCTATAAATCAAACAAATTATTCAGCGGGATAGGCTAGTGGTTAGAGCATCGGGCATAGTAGTGGTGGTAGTAGTGAGATAGAAGTGTAGTAGTGTAGCAGTAGAGCAGTAGTAGCAGTAGTAGTAGTAGTAGTCAGTAGTAGCAGCAGTAGTAGTAGTAGCAGTAGTAGCAGCAGTAGTAGTAGTAGTGCAGTAGTAGCAGTAGTAGGTAGTAGTAGTAGTTAGTAGCAGTAGTAGCAGCAGTAGTAGTAGTAGCAGTAGTAGTAGTAGTAGTAGTATTATTTTATTTATTTATTCTTTTATATTGAGGATAGTGGAATAAGCACTCATGTGCTTTTTTACATCCAGTCCCCGTGTATATGCAGTTTTGTAAATCTTGTCATCTGTTCCCACCGGCACACAATGGCCTACTCTTACAAAAAGCGGAATAGGATTTAACGTGTTTGCAAGATGTTCTGCGTGCGTTCGCACACAGGGCCTTGGTTTATAATCTTAATTGAAGGACTAGTAGAAGAAGTAGTTAGTGGTAGTAGAAATAGTAGTGGTAGTAGAAAGAGCAACAGCGGCAGTGAAAATAGTAATAGTAACATGACTGTTCATTTGTTCCTCCCTTCCTCCCTCCCTCCTTCTGCCGCTACTTTCTCTAACACTGCTTCAACTTCTACTTCTACTACTACTACTTCTACTACTACTACTACTTCTACTTCTACTTCTACTTCTACTACTTCTACTACTACTACTTCTACTACTACTACTCTACTTCTACTACTACTACTACTTCTACCCCTTCTACTCCTACTACTACTTCTACCACTACTATCTCTACTACTACTTCTACCACTACTACTACTACTACTACTACTACTACTACTACTACTACTACTACTACTTCTACTACTACTTCTACTACTACTCCTAACTACTACTTCTACTACTACTACTACTACTACTACTACTACTACTACTATTACTATTACTACTACTACTACTACTACTACTTCTACTACTACTACTACTACTACATCTACTGCTACTACTGCTACTACTTATGCTACTACTTCTACTACTACTACTTCTACTACAACTACTTCTACTACTACTACTACTTCTACTACTACCGTAAAATCCCTAGCATAAGCCCACCATCTAGCAAACGCCCACCCCCACTTTGGGCCAAAAGTTGTGCACAGGGGTAACTACCAAGCAAACGCCCAGCCTGCTTTTTTCAAAGAGACTATGCTCACTTTCGCTAGGATTTGTGCAGACTGTTCTAAAAGTCATCTTTTTTCCCCTTCTTTACCTTTTTGTGTTCTTTCCTTTTTTCTTATTCTTTGTCCCTCTCCTCACTCGCACCCATCCCAACAAAGTGAATTAAAATTATGTCATGCTTTTTCCACTGACGTCTTTTGTCTGTCAGTGACATACCTACTTTGACAACGCTTCCTGATGGCCGGAAGTTGGTTCTTGAATCTCTGTGCCATTTTTGCAAAATGCCGAAGAGACAGTCGTACACTGTATCTTTCAAATTGGAAGCCCTCCAGTATCTGGATAACGAAGCAGGTGGGAATGTTTCGGAGTGTGCCCGTGAATTTTCTGTGGATAGGGAGAGGATCAGGGAATGGAGAGAAAACATAGACTTGAACAGCAGTAGGTCTCTCTCTCTCTCTCTCTCTCTCTCTCTCTCTCTCTCTCTCTCCTCTCTCTCTCTCTCTCTCTCTCTCTCTCTTGAATGTCCTCGTTGGCCTTCTTTGCCTCAAAGTCCCTTTTTTTTCTATTTTCCTTCACTTCTTCTCACACCACCTAACGTACATGCTTTCGGGGTTTGTATTCACTCAATTACACGGTTGAGCACAAAAATTACTTTGTGCAAAGGGGTCTATCCCTAGCAAACGCCCACCCCCAATTTTGCTCTAAATCAGTACACAGGGGGGGTGGGCGTATGCTAGGGATTTTACGGTACTACTACTACTACTACTACTACTACTACTACTACTACTACTACTACTACTACTACTACTACTTCTACTACTTGTTTCAGCTTTCAATATGTTTGTTGTGTTATCTCTCATATCTTTAAACGCAGCCAATTTGTTATTTTACAATCTGTTGATCCATATCTGCATTTTACATTAATGATAATATTGTGTATAGTATAGTATAGTATATTACAGTATAGTATTAGTATAGTAGGGGACGGGATAGCTCAGTGGTCAGAGCGCTCGCTTTCCCCAGTCAGGTTAAGCAGCATCGAGCATGGTTACCAGTTGGATGGGCGACTGTTTGCGCGCCTTGACTTCAGAACAGTCCCCCCCAGTTCATCCAGCTGTAAATGGGTACCTGCCCTCTTTAGGGTCAGGGAAGGTAAAGCAGCGAGGGAGAGGAGATGGGCGCCGCCCTCAACATGCTGGCCCCCAGAGAAGCTGAGGTCTCTGATGCCTCGCTCCCCTACGACCGCCAAGGTTATGGGACAACCTTTACCCTTTACCTGTATAGTATAGAACACTATCAGCAGCAAAGAAGGAAAAAGGGTGTAAGTCTAGGCTCTGTGTGCATGGACTTGTGCCATTTTTTTTCATGTATTGTATAGTACCAGAAGGAAAAAGAGGGGCATGTCTAGGCACTGTGGGTGTGAACTTATGCTGTTTTTTTATGTATAGTATAGTATTAGAAGCAAAAAGGAAAAAAGGGGTAAGTCTAGGCACTTTGTGTACGGACTTATGCCGTTTTTTTCACCCTCTCCTCTTTTCTGTCTGTCGCTGACATGAGTGATCTTGGTGGTTCTGTTAATTGTGATTATGTTAATGATATGTTAATGATCTGCTGTAATTGAACAATGTGATTTTTAAAAAAACAAAAAGCATTTAGTTATAGATTCAACTTATCTTTGTTTTTGAATGTAATCTTGTGTTGTTCATTGTTTATTTTTTTTGGGGGGGCATACACGCAGGCACGCACACACACACACACCACACACACACACACACACACACACACACACACACACACACACACACACATTTTCTTTCTCTCTCTCACACACACACACACACACACACACACACACACATACACACACAAACTCACACACACACACACACACACACACACAAACTCTCTCTCTCTCTCTCTCACACACACACACACACACACACACACACACACACACACACCACACACACACACACACACACACACACACAGAGCTTTGTTGAGTTTTTTTTTGGGGGAGGGGGAAGTTGTTTGGGTTTTTTTTCTCATGTGAGTGAAGTTGATTTTACTTCTGTGTTGTCCTTGGAAGGCAGATTGTGGCAACCTAAATGGTCTAGGTGAGTGGTCATGGGCATATGCAAATTTTCACTTCTCTCTCTGTCTCTCTCTGTCTCTCTGTGTTGTCTCTTCGTCTTTCTCGTCTCTCTCTCTCCTCTCTCTCTCTCTCTCTCTCTTTCCCCTTTTCTCTTCTCTCTCTTCATCTCTCTTTCTCTCTGTCTGTCTTCTCTCTCTCTCTCTCTCTCTCTCTCTCTCTCTCTCTCCTCTCTCTCTCTTCTTCTCTCTCTCTCTCTCTCTCTCTGTCTGTCTGTCTCTCTGTCTGTCTCTCTCTCTCTCTTGCTGTCTCTCTCTCTGTCTTCGGTCGGTCTGTCTGTCTGTCTGTCTGTCTTCTGCTCTCTTCTCTCTCTCTCCTCTCTCTCTCTCCTTCTCCCTCTCTCTTCTCCTCTCTCTCTCTTCTTCTTCTGCTCTCTCTTCTCTTCTTTTCTCTCTTCTTCTCTCTCTCTCTCTCGTCTCTCTTCTCTCTCTCTCTCTCTCCTCCCCACTGTATGTGTGTGTGTGCAGGGGGGGGGGGGGGGGGGGGTCGTGTGTGTGTGTGGTTTGTGGGAGTGTGTGTGAATATGATGACTGTGTGAGTGAGTGTGTGTGTGTGCGCACGCACGCATGCACGAGCATGCACACATATGCATGCGTGCCTGTTGATAATGTGTTAAAGGTTTCACATCTCCTGAAATTGAGCTGACACAAATCTCATTTTGTTTTCTCTCTCAATATTCAGCGATAACGTAACATTACTTTTTATCAGAGTTGAACAAAGTGGATGTGTTTGGGGGGGGGGGGGGTTTGGGGGGGGGGGTGGGGGGGGGGGGGGTGGAAGAGTTGTTTTTCTTTTGTTAGTGCCCCTTCCCCAGTGATTTGAAATCAGTTTTTTCTTTCAATTGTTTGTTATGTATAGAGTTGGGTCTGTATGTGTATATGTCAATATTTTGTAGTTAGAGTTTGTGTGTTGTCTATATGTCAATATTTTGTAGTTAAGAGTTTGTGTGTGTGTGTGTGTGTATAATGATGATATGTCAATATTTTTGTAGGTAGAGTTTGTGTGTATATATGTCAATATTTTCTTTCTTTTCTTTCACAGTCTAAATGTATTTGCTCAACATCTGTCCTTGATTTTTTTTTTTATAGTTTTTTGTTTGTTTAGTTGAGGTTTTTTTTGTTTTCAAATCTTGAACAGTATGTACAGTTTGTGTGGTTTGTTGTGACTGAAGTTTTTTTTTTTTAAAGATTTTAGTGTGCTTTTTTTTTTGTTTGTTTGTTTGTTTTAAAGATTTGAAATTTTGGGGTGCATTATATATATATTTTTTGTTTGTTTGTTTTTTGCATGTGAAATTCTGAAATTGGATTGTAGCCAAAACCTTTTGTATGATTGTGTTTGCTTTGGCTAGATATAGAGTTGGGTGTTTAGGTTGAAAGTCATGTATATATATTTATTATTTGTATTATGTCTACTTTATTGTAGGATGGTATTTTGCGTGTTGAATTCAGTTTTGATTGCGGCCAAAACCTTGATATGTTTGAGTTTATTTTTGCTTATGTTGCGGTTTAGGTTGGACATTGTGTGTGTGTTGTGTGTATACATACATACATACATACATACATACATACATACATACATACATACATACATACATACATCAACACAGAATTTTATTTATCTACTTTATATCGGGAAACAGTAAGCAATATGTGCTTTTTATGTCCGTGTATGCAGTTTTGATAAATATTGTCATGTTCCACGCACTACATGGCTACTCATACGAAAACGGATCAGATTTAACATGTGCAAGATGTTCTGTGCGTTCGCACACGGCTGTTAAAGTTCATCTAAAGACTTGAGAAGTGAGAGAGAGAGAGAGCTCAGTGGTCAGAGCACTTGCTTTCCCCAAGCCAAGGTTAAGCAACGTCGAGTGTGGTTACCAAGTGGATGGGTTACCATTTGTGTGGCACCTTGGCTTCAGTACAGTCCCCCAGTTCACCCAGCTGTCAGTGGGTACCTGCCCTCTTTAGGGTCAGGGAAGGTAAAGCAGCAAGGGAGAGGAGATGGGCGCCGCCCTCAATATGCTGGCCCCTGGAGAAGCTGAGGTCTCTGATGCCTCACTCCCCTACGACCACATAGGTTATGGGACACCTTTACCAATATATATATAATATATATATATTATTATTTTAGTATAATATTATATATTATATATATATATATTATAAAAATATATATATATATATATTATAATATATATATAATACACACACGCATTCTTCATGCTTTATCATATAGACTGTTATTTTGCCTGTTGAATTCAAATTTAATTGCAGCCAAAACATTTGTATGCTTGTATTAATCTTGCTAAGTGTGTGTAACTATGTAGGTTGAAAATCATTTCAAATGTATATGAAAATTGTATCCTTTTTTTTATTTGAATTTTTGAAGGAATCCAAAGTTTGGAAAAATGTTATATTATGTAGTATGTAATTGTATGTATTATGTATGTATGTATGTATTATAAATAATATGTAATATTATATTTATGTATTTTTATGTATTATATATATTATATTATATTATATATAATATATATATATATATATTATATATATATATATATTCTTTGTGCTAATCAACCTATACGAGTCATGAGACCTTACGTGCCAACTTTCAAAGTCAGTTTTTGGTTTTGGTTTGTTCTTATTTATTTGGGGTTTGTATATCCCCCCCCCCCCTTTCTCTCTCTCTGTTTTCTCTCTCACTCTCTCTCTCTCTCTCTCTCTCTCTCTCTCTCTCTCTCTCTCTCTCTCTCTCTCTCTCCTCTCTCTCTCTCTCTCTCTCTCTCTCTCTCTCTCTCTCTTGTAAATCATCAGTTTGTTAGTATATGAGCTTGTACCATTTTATTTCATAAACTTCTAAAATGGCATTTGTGCGTGTTGTGTGTGTGTGTGTGTGTGTGTGTGTGTGTGTGTGTGTGTGTGTGTGTGTGTGTGTGTGTGTGTGTGTGTGTGAAAGAGATTCTTGTATTTCTAATTCTTAGTTTGTGCTGTGTTTAATTGTTTGGCAGCCAAGTTTGGTCAAATTCACCCCCCCCCCCCACCCCCACCTCCCCCCCCCCCCCCCCCCCCTGTTCTTTTTTGCTGTTGTTTTGTTTGGGGTTTGTTTTTGTTGTGTTTGGTTGTGGTTTTTTTTGTTTCTGGTGTTTTGTTGTGGGGTTTTTTTTTTTGGGGGGGGGGGGTAGTTTGTTTTTTTCTCTCTCACGATGTATAGCCTAATTTTGCTGACATCGAAAATACTCAAAATGCCACAATTTTCTTGTGTATGTTTTCTCACAATTTCCGCTCATATTAAATTTTCAATAATTTTTTTTACTTCAGTCCCACTATGCATGCACACCACACACACCACACACACACACACAACACACACACACACACACACACAGACACAGAACATCTTGCGTACGCACATGTTAAATCATGTTCCACTTTCGAAAGAGTAGGCTATTGTGTGCCGATGGGAGCAGATGACAAAATTTACAATAAAACTGCATACACACGGGGACTGGATTTTTTTTTAAAGCACTTGGGTGCTTATTCCATTATCCTCAGTATAAAAGAAAAATTAAGTAAATAAATAGGTAATAAACACACAGAATCTCTCTCTCTCTCTCTCTCTCTCTCTCTCTCTCTCTCTCTCTCTCTCTCTCTCTCTCTCTCTCTCTCTCCTATTTTAGGATTGTCTGGTATCACTTAAGGTGGGACACTGGGGTTGAAACTGATGAAATTTTGTTTACAAGCCATGTTAAAAGTTATGCCATATATTGAAAGGGCATCACTTGTAAAGCATAAAAATAAAAGATTTACTCAGTTTTCTGCACTGTTGCCATGGAAACAATCCAAATGGCCGCCAAAACTCAATATTTCAAAATCCTAAGCCTTTTTATCTATAACCTGTTTCTACAGACATATTTTACGGTCTGAATTCTTTAATTTTACACAGGGAAATCTCCATAAATGTATCCAGCAATTTTTTATTCTAAAAAAAACATGTTTTTGGCCACTTTTGGACCCGTGTCTCACTTTAAAGTGGAATACATTAGAGAATTGAAACAAACACCAACACCACACACACACACACACACACACACAACACACACACAGGCATGCATGCATGCGTGCACATGCACACACGCACCATGTCACTTAATATCCTCAAATCACTTTGGCAATATTGTGTGTATTTGTTTCCAGTGTTGTCCTTGTTTTGAACAGGGTGTTACTTCAGTGATCCAGTGGTACATGGCATCTCACTTGTATTTCATTCCTGTATCTTTGATCTAAACTCCTGTACCCCTGAAGAAACTGGAATGTGGCTACCTTAATGGTGGGTTTGCAATTATCTATCTACCTTTCTATCTGCCTTTCTACTCTATCTATCTATCATCTGTCTATCTATCTATCATCTGTCTATCTATCTATCTATCTATCTATTAGTCTATCTATCTATTGTTTTATCTATTTTATCTAGTCTATCTATTATCTACTAGGTCTATCGTTTACTTATCTACCCATACTATCTACCTACCTACCTACCTATCTACCTACCTATCTATCTATCTATCTATCTGTCTATCTATCTATCTATCTATCTATCTATCCCTTAGTCTGGCGACCGTGGGGGCACCCCTGAAGACTTGACAACCAGTTCCCTCCATTCCTCTCTCTGTTCTGCCTTTCTCAAAATTGTGTCCAGTTCTAGGCCTGTCATTCGCTGATGTTGTCCTCCCATCTCTTCCTTGGTCTGCCTCTTTTCTTCCTCCTTGGACAGTCAGTGCCTTGCAGTATTGTTTGTTTGTGTGTTTTTTTAAGTCGCATTCGCTAAAATCTCACCCTGGGTGAACGAAGCCCAGAGCTGCAGTTTGTGCCTGGCAAACAAAGCACGCTGTTTCTCCGCTATTCCTGATCCACCAGGACCTCCTCACAACAGCCGAGCTGGGAGAGAGACAGCTGCTGTTGGGGAAATTGGGGCCTGCAGACCTTTGGACTGTGGTTAGTGGGATGCCTCGCCCACAGTACACCCCCCCCCCCCCCCCACCCCCCCCCCCCCCCACTCTCTTGACCAACTAAAATAAAAAATTTTAATATTTGTGTTTCCAGTGTTAGGTATTTTCGGAGTCTGATTTATTTGTTTATTTATTTACGCATGCAATCTCTTGTCTTGAGTTGTAAACCCTGAGAAAGGCAGAAGAGAGAGAGGAATGGAGGGAACTGGTTGTCAAGTCTTCAGGGGTGCCCCCACAGTCGCCAGACTAAAGGATAGATTAGATAGATAGAGATAGATAGATAGATAGATAGATAGATAGATAGATAGATAGATAGATAGATAGATAGATTGGTAGATGGTTGGATGGATGGATGGATGGATGGATGGATGGATGGATGGATGGACAGACGGATAAATAGATTGATAGACAGATCTCTTGTCACCCAGAAATCAAAAACGATTGTTGAGCAATATTTGAACACTTTTTAAAAAGTCATTTTTTGTGTGTGCATAATAACACTCTGTCGCCTCAGAAGTCAGAGTATGGCTGCCTGTATGGCGAGGTTACTTAAAAACAAATCGTACTGTATCAGTGTATGCCAACTTCTCATTCATTCAGTACTTTTGCAAATTTCTAAAATCTCACTGTGATAATTCCCAGGTGGGATGCAGTGAGTGAGTGAGTGAGTGAGTGTCGGTGAGTGAGTGGGTCAGTCAGTCAGTCAGTCAGTCAGTCAGTCAGTCAGTCAGTCAGTCAGTCAGTCAGTCAGTCAGAGTACTGGACATTGGGAGACTACCCCCAGAGTGTTAAGCTGGGTAACACACAACAACAACAGCAACAACATATTCTGTTAACCATATCTCTCTTTTTTTTTCTTTGGTAATTTATATTTTTCATTACTGATGTTCTATTTAACAAATCATATCAACTTTATATATATATATATATATATATATATATATATATATATATATATATATATGTCCCCTCTTCCCCCCACCCCCTCCCCTTTCCCAACATGTACAGCTTCTTATGGAACTTACACTATATCCAGATAGATGGCCTAAAACCGTTCCGCTTTTCGGAGGAATAGGCCATTGTTGTGTGCTGGTGGTGGGAACGGATGACAATATTTTACAAAAAACTGCATACACACGGGGACTAGGTGTGTGTGTGTGATATATTATGTATGTATGTATGTATATATGATATTATATATATATATATATATATATATATATATATATATATATATATATATATATATATATATATATATATATATATAATATAATATAAGCACATGAGTGGTTATTCTATCATCCTCGATTTAAAAAAACAACTTTTTTTAAAGATGACAAATTCAGGGTCGTCAGGTTGGGTAGTTGTGTTTGCGGAGCTCGTGGTGTCTGCATGCTGGGTAGTTTCTTCACATTCTGCTAGAGAGGGAAAATGGGCACATTCTTTTCTGTTCATGGATTTTTTTTCTTTTGTTTGGTTTGTAGGGTTTTGGGGGTGGGTTGGGTCGCTGGATGTTTTTTGGGGGGAGGTTATTTTGTGTCTGTGTCTGTGCGTGTGTGTGTCTGTGCATGTGTGTGTGTGTGTGATTGGGGGGGGGGGGGGGGGGGGGGGGGGGGGGGGTTATATGATGTAAGACTTGGTGAAGTGGTCTGAACCATGATTTTTTTTTTTTCTGGTGATGATATCATGTAAAATAAATTTTGTTGAAGGTAAAGAAACGATTTTTTTTTAAATTCATGTCAACTTTATAACTCAAGCACCCATTTAAAAAAAAAGTTTTTTTTGATTATGTGAAAACTTTTTGAGCAGATGAAAAAAATTATCATTGAATGCGTGATGATAATGGTCTAAACAACATGATTGAATTGGATGGTATGTTTTTTTTAAAAAACAAAACGAGATAAGTAAAGTTTTGAATGATAACGTGGAAGCCATATCAGTGGAACTGTCTTATCATCATTGTTGTTTGACGTAAGCAACCATCAATTTCAACCCTGGGATTTCCATGTAATCATGTCTTGTTTAATTAATCAGTTAATCCAAGTTCTCCCCTTCGCAGTGCATGGCCAACGAGTTTATCATTATCTAGTCTTTTCAGGGGACGGGGATGGCTCAGTGGTCAGAGCACTCTCTCTTTTTCCCCCAAGCTAAGATTTAAGTCAGCAGGGAGTTACCAAGTGGATGGGTGACCGACCGTTTGTGCTGCCTTGGCTTCACCAGTACAGTCCCCCAGTTCACCCAGCTGTCAATGGGTACCTGCCCTCTTTAGGGTCAGGGAAGGTAAAGCAGCAGAGGGAGAGGAGATGGGCGCCACCAGCCCTCAAATGCTGGCCCTAGAGAAGCTGAGGTCTGTGATGCCTCGCTCCCCTACGACCATAAGGTTAGGACACCTTTCCTTTTTCTTCTGAAGGGCTTTTCACATTCTGTTTGATTTCCCCCTCAAATCTGGGGAAGAGAAAAGGGCGAGGCTGGGAATGGAACCCAGAACTTGATGGTTTACTTGTTGGGCAGGTGAATCTTAACCGTCCTGCCCTTTTCTGACCTATGTCACTGGAAAAGAAGGGTTCTAGTGTTCTGTTCCTTTTGTTCCTCCTGAATTTTTCAGTCTTCTCCCCCCCCCCCCCCCCCAAATCCCTCCCCCCCCCCCCCCCTTCCCCCTTCCTTCCCAAAATCATGATTTTACTGGATGATTGAAAAAAATGTATGGCAATTTTCAAAATGTATGTTTGCTGGGGGGGGGGGGGGGGGGGATGTCTCGGTTTTTTTGAAGGGTGGGGTGTGTGTTTTTCGTTGTGTGGTGTGGTGGGGGGACGTTGTTGAGTGTGTAGTGTGTGTGGTGTGGGGCGGACGGAGTGTAGAGAGAGAGAGAGAGAGAGTGGGTGTGTGTGTGTGTGTAGAGAGAGGAGAGAGAGAGTGTGTATGTGTGTGTGTGTGCGTGTGTGCATGCACACGCATATGGTTGCGTGCATGCATGCATTACATCATAACTTTTCATGCTGTAGCCTCCAGTAGTTTGCATTTCATCTTAATTTTTTCGTTTTGCCATTTCCTTGTCAAAAGATGGGTAGGTAGGTAGGTTGGTTGGATGTTTTATTTTTACTTTTGTTGTTGTTGTTGTTGCTGATTTGCCATACATCCACCACCCCCACCCCCTCCTCTTCTAAGGCTTGCGGATGTATATATGTGTGTGTGTGTGTTTTGAATATCTCAGTTTTTTTACTTCTTTTTTTGGGGGGGTATTTCTTGTGATGCTGAAACTTTTGTCAGTGTAATGTATGCTTCCTATAATTCTGAATAATAAACGTTTTGTCCATTGACACTGTGATGATCTGGTCTGCTTTGTTCCATTTTGACGTGTTTTTTTTTCTTTCTTTTTTTTCTTTTTCCATTCTCTCTCTCTCTCTCTTCTTTTCTTTTTTTTTTTGTTCCTGGGCTAGAGCTCAAGGTTTCTTAATGGGGGACAGGATAGCCTGGTGGTTACAGTGATGTGAACATGATCTGCTGACCTGGGTTCAAATCTCATTTCAAGAGGATTTTTCCTCTGGAGTTAACATCAGTGCTGACTCCACTCCCCTAAAAAAAAGTCCTTCGGATGAGACTGTAAACGAGGTCTTGTGTGGGGTAAACGCATGCAGAACATCTTGCTGCACACACGTTGAAACCTGTTCTGCTTTTCAGAAGAGTAGGCCATTGTGTGCCGGTGGTAGGGTGGGAACAGATGACAAAATTGACAAAACTTGCATTCACACAGGGTCTGGATTGTAAAGCACAGGAGATCGTATTCCATTATCCTCGAAATATAAAATTTTTTAAAAGAGAAAAAAAAAAAAAGATTTCACACTTGTAACCTGGTGGATCAGTGGTCTAGAGGTAACGCGCCAGTCTAGAAAGCGAAAAAAACCCAGGTCGGAGTGTGCAGTGGTTCCATCCCTGTTTGGGCCCCAAACCTTTTCCCTCATCCATTTAGACCTTGAGTGGTGGCCTGGGTGCTAGTTTTTCGGTTGAGATGATAAACTGAGGTCCCGTGTGTTACACAAGATTATTAATATTTAGTGCACGTAAAAGAACTGACGGCAACAAGAGAGTTTCCCTGGCAAAATTCTGTGGGAAAAAAGCCACTCTCATAAGGGGGAAACAAAAAAAAATACAGTTGCAAATAGCAAAAGAAACCAAAAAAAGGGTGGCGCTGCTCTTGTGGCGACACACTCTCCCCGGGGGAGAGCAGACTGAATTTTATGCAGAGAAATCTGCCATGACTTAAAGTGGTGAAAAAAAGGGGGTTTTTAATGTGAGGAGATTTTATGGCAAACTCCACAATGAAAAAGGGTTGCTGCATTCCAACTTCAGGGATGTGTGCTGGGTATTGTGGCGTTTCCGTGACCCACTGATCACAGGATCTTTTGACGTGCATAGTTGATGTTCTACGGGTGTGTGTGTGTGTGTGTGTGTGTGTGTGAGTGTACTGTGTGTGTGTGTGTGTGTACTGTGTGTGTGTGTGTGTGTGTGTGTACTGTGTGTACTCTGTGTGTATGTGTGTGTTTTTTGTTTTTTTTTAATTTCTTTTATATCAAGGATAATGGAATAAGCACTCATGTGCTTTTTTTCATGCAGTCTGTGTGTGTATGCAGTTTTGTAAATATTATCTGTTCCCATCGGCACACGATGGCCTACTCTTACGAAAAGCAGAACAGGATTTAATGTGTGCGCAAGATGTTCTGCGTGCGTTCGCACACAGGGCCTCGGTTTACAGTGTCATCCAAAAGACTTTTGGGGAGAGTGGAGTCAGCACTGATGTTAACTCCAGGGGAAAAATCCCCTCGACTGGGAATCAAACCCGGGTCGTCAAATTGCGAGCACAGTGTTCTGACCATTAGGCTACCCTGTCCCCCTTGGTGTGTGTGTGGTGTGTGTGTGTGTGTGTGTGTGACACAAAGCGAAAGAGCAACCAACACATATGGCTGTTCCCCAATATTTGTCACCTTCTTCAGAGTTCATTGCAATGACATGATATGACGTCAATTCAAATTCTACATCACTGTGAAACATTTTTTTATGATATCTCAACTTAAACGTCAAACTGAGACAATATCACAGAGACAGAGAGGTGGGGAGGGGTCTGCTGCATGGGTAACAGCTTGCCCTCCATACTTACCTACCCAGGCTTTGGGCTCTAGTAGAGCACAACTCCAGTCTTCCGAGACTGACGGGGCTGCAGCCCCCATGAGTGTTCATTAAAAGATCACTTTCTGACAATACACACACATATAAAGCCAACTTTTTGTGTACATTATTTTATTACGTTGAATAAAGTAGCCTATAGACTTGTACCACAACTCCTGGTTAACTGGTTAAAATAAATGTGCGTAAAAAGAAAGATACACAAGGATAATGCCGGGGTTTGCAAGATAATAATAATAATAAACGAAAAAAAACAAATTTCATACATTCATAGGGTATTCTTATTCATTTTCATCAACACACACACGCACGTTTCAATCTGATTATTTGCTTTTTTCTCTTTTTTCATCTTACACACTCATGCTAGGTTACTTATTAAGTAAAACAAAATTGAACAAGCAACCAAATATAACCACCAAAAAAAAAAAAAAGAAAGAAAGAAAAAAAGTTTCAAAGACGATGACCATTACCAATCAGAAATGCTGTCAATCATGGCTTTACAAAAATTTAATTGAACTTTTTTTTTACTGATTTTTTTTTAAGGGGGGGGGGGGGGGGGGGGGGGGGGGAGAGGGTTGCTTTAATGCACAGATTTATAGTTGTACATAGGCCTTTATACAGATTTGTATTTTCCACCCATGTGTGTGTGTGTGTGTGTGTGTTTATATATATATATATATATATATATATATACACGAAAAAGTGAAGCACAAAACATAAGCAAATTTGGCAAAAAATTATGACACAAAAATTGTATGGTAATCCAGCAACATTCTTGGACACACACACACACACACACACACACACACACACACACACGTAACACACACACACACGTAACACACACACACACACATGTAACACACACACACACACACGTAACACACACACACACCAACTACTACTTCAACTACATACACGACACACCATGCTAAACAAATAATTTTTTTTGATTTATGCTCAAAACACACTCACACAAACACACCATAGCATTTCATAAAAATACCCTCCCCCCAAAAAATATACCTAGGTATTTCAAAACAAACACCCATATCTGCGTATCAAAAACAATGAACAAAAACAAAAAAAACCCACTGTGGCAGTTTCATCAAGGGGAAAAAAAGCTTAAAAAACATTTTTAAAAAACACTTTTTTAAAAAAGCGTAACCCATAGTCAATAAACTACATACATAAACCAAAAACAAAACAAACAAGAAAAAAACAACCAAAAAACAACACTGGCATTCAAGCTTTGCAAACAATATTCATATATAATTATTATTATATATATATATATATAATATTTGGGGGGGGGGTTGTGACATCTGCGTATGCAAATATATATCAAGGTCAAGGCTTTAGCACACAATATTATTATTTAGGACACGTTACATTCAGTGTACAAAACTTTTATTTTTTAAACAAAATATTCAAGATTTTTGGCAAAATTTTCTGAAAAAAAAAAAAAAAAGGAACTGTCATGATTCTGATTTCTCTCTCTCTGTCTCTGTTCTGTGACTGTCTCTCTCTCCCCCACTTCTGTCTTTCTCCCCCTCTATCTCTCTATCTGCATGTCTCTCTCCCTCTGTCTGGCTAACTCTCTCTCTGTATATTCTTTGTCACTTCATTTTCTTAATTACATGTAACAAAAAACAACAAACAAAAATGCTTTAGAAAATAAAGATATTGGGGGGGGGGGAGGGGAGGGAGACAATCATTAAAAAAAAAAAAAAAAAAAGAAGTAGAAATAGCTTTTGGTTTAAATCAAAGACGTTAAAAAACCCCGTTCCAAAATTTGTCAAGCCAAAACTGGACACCATTAAAAAATATAGATATATATATATATAGATATATACAGATATATATGCATTCCTTTGCTGTGGTTTCAATCACGACAACTACAACAATTATTGCCGCGGTGCACATTAGATTATGAAACGAACTAATCATGTCAATTTTGCGTGACTTAACAATCATCACTCCATTTATAGGATTATATTATCATTATACACACCAACTGCAACAACAACAACAAACAGCGAATGATATTGAAAAGTAAAATATTCATTGCAAGCCCATAATACTTTTTTCCTTTTTTTTTTTTTTTTTACAAATGACATGAAATGGAATGGCAAGAAAATATGTCTCTTCAATTACAACCCAAAAAATCCAATGTCTAATTAACATGGATATGTAAAAAAAATTTTAAAAAAAGTAGAGGTGTCCCATGACCTATGTGGTCATAGGGGAGCGAGGCATCAGAGACCTCAGCTTCTCTAGGGGCCAGCATGTTGAGGGCGGTGCCCATCTCCTCTCCCTACCCCTCTCTGTTTTACTTTCCCTGACCAACGGCAACACACACACAGGCACGCACACACACACAGGCACGCACACACACAGGCATGCACGCACGCACACACACACACACGCCGGTGCGCACGCACACACACTCTATGTTAACTGCCTAAAAATAATCTTTCTGCAAATTATCTCGGCTTCAAAAATAAAATCAGAAATTCAAAATATTATGTGGATATAAAAATAAAAATTTATCAGATGGCAGTATTTTTTTGTTGGCAAATTTGCTTTCTCTTCTCTTTCTCTGTCTGTCTTTTACATACACACACACACACATGCATGCATGTGCTAAACACCCCCCACACACACACACGCATAAACCTACCCACCCCACACACAACCCACCCCCCACCCCCCTCCCACACACACAAAACCAACGGGAATGTTTTTTGAAATCACAGAACAAATAAAAAATGACCATGAATGGGTATATATGCCTTGAACCTGGTTGAAAATGATGCCTGCCTGCCTGCCTATCTGTCCCCCCCTTAGTCTGGCGACTGTGGGGGCATCCCTGAAGACTTGACAACCAGTTTCCTCCATTCCTCTCTCTCTCTCTCTGTTCTGCCTTTCTCAAAATTTGGTGGAGTTCTAGGCTCTCTAGCCTAGAGCCAGGTTATGGTGCGTCGTCACTGTAGTTGTGTGTTCCCCAGCTTAACACTCTGGGGGTAGATAGTCAGTCACCCAGAATGTGCAGTACTCTGACTCACTCACTCACTGAGTCACTCACTCACTGAGTCACTCACTCACTCTCTCTCACTCCATCCCACCTGGGAATTATCACTGTGAGATTAGAAATTGCTACACTGAATGAAGTTTTGTGTGTATCATGACTTGTTTTCAAAAGTAACCTCGCCATATAGGCAACCATACTCCAACTTCAGAGGATTTTTTGTACACTGAATGAGAAGTGTTGTGTGTATCATGACTTGTTTTCAAAAGTAACCTTGCCTGCAGACAGGCAGCCATACTCCAACTTCAGAGGATTTTTTTGGTTCTCTTTTATTCGGGAGAGTTGCTAGGTTTGTTCTGTTAAGAGCTTTGTCATGGTTGAAGGTAGGCAATCTCTCCACACTATTTTTACAACATTACAACACCATTTTAGTGTAGGCCTTGGCAATGAGCTGACATCAATAACTGACATGGCTTTTGGCCTCAGCCAGTCTTTATGTGTGCCATTAAAAAGAGATTTTTCTTCTAAAATATACAACACAAAATCTGAGCTTTGGAATGTCTTTGAACATCCAACCAATATTCATGAATGAAAATGTTTGGAGGAAGTTTGGAAAAATACAGACATTTCTGGTTAAACTGATGTGATCTGTTTATCTTGGAAACAAACGCAACATTTTCGAGAAACGGGTATTTCCCAGCAAGGGGTTGTAAATTCCCATTCAGCAATGTGTTCTGAATGTGTTCAAACATACAACTCTTTTGATTCATAGATACACTCCAAGTATGTTTGGAAAAAAAAAACACCAAAAATTACCCCCCCTAAATCCATTCACTGATAATTCGGATGGTGATCAAAAACACAAAAACTCTCACTGACAAAAATTAGAATGCATACAAATTACAATATATATATATATATAATAAGAGAAGAGAGAGAGAGAGAGAGAGAGAGGAGAGAGAGAGAGAGAGAGAGAGAGAGAGAGAGAGAGAGAGTTCCTGAACTGATATACTTTGAATGCATTCAAAGCCACAACCATTCTCAATGATCTATGTAGAAGATTTTAAACTGGCCTGGGAAATATACACATTCTGATCAACTTATACTTTTAAACATCTTTGAACGTTTCACATTTCTCATCAAACTTATATATTGTGAACAAGTTTATAAAAAAATCATACCCAAATTTTAATGGATGGATATGTTTTAATATATCTTAACAAAGAGAAATTCTCACCAGTGGTAAAAGTTCTCACCAAATGATGTGTTTTGAAAGTGATTACCATACCAAAAAATCACATCAGTTACAAGGTCATACCCAAATTCCAATGGACTGATATATTTTGAACATATCTAACAAAGAGAAATTATAACCAAATTACAAAACTCCTCACCAAATGATATGTTTTGAAAGTGATAAAATTAACATATACAAAAAAATTTACATCACTTTAAAGATCACCCAAATTTTAAGGAATTAATTGATATGTTTTAAACACTTCTTAACAAACAGAAATTCTTACCAATTACAAAAATTCTCATGAATTGATATGTTTTGAAAAAGATTAAATTAACATACAAAAATTCACATCAGTTTAAAGATCACACCCAAATTTTAATTAATTGATATGTTAAGATATCTAAACACAAAAATTCTTACCAATTACAAAAATTCTCACGAACTGATTTGTTTTGAAAGTGGTTAACAGACACAAAAAGTCACATCAGCTTAAAGATCACACCCAAATTCTCATTAATGGATTGATATATTTTGAACATATCTTTAAGGAAACAAACAGAAATTCCCACCAATTACACAAAATTCTCACCAAGTGACATGTTTTAAAAGCGACGAAATTAAGATACAAAAAATTACATCCCTGCAAAAATTCTAACCAATACACAATTGTCTGAAGATGTTTAAACAGCCATACCAAAATCCCAATCAACTGATATGCTTTGAACATATATAAAAAAACAAAAACCATTCAGACTAGCTGATACATTTTGAAAGCATAAAACATGATAAAAATTCTCATAATGTGATGTTCACAATGTTCACAAACTGATACTCTCTCAACACACTGAGCAAAACAAAACAAACCCACACCACCACCACCACCCTCAAAAATCACCCCCAAAATACACACTACCAAAACTTTCAAATATCTCACCAGCTGATTATATTTTGTAAACATGCTGAAAAAAAAAAACACGTACACTTACGCACGCATGCATATATGCCGCCCGCCCGCACACACACACACACACTCAATGAGCGAGTCTTGAGCGCTCAAAAAATTCTCATCAAAATACATATATTTGGTATAGAAATGACAGCAACATGTAATACATATTTTCATTACTGTTTACCATACTGTAAAATGCTTCACATGTTGCATGCAATATCATGCATATATATATCTTGCTATATATATATATATATATATATATATATATATATATATTATATATATATATATATATATATATTTATATAATAAAATATATAATCTTTGTTCAACTTCTACTGCCTGTGCCAGCACTGAAAATGCTGGTAATGTTTGGGTTATCATTGTTATCAGCTGGGATTAGCCTATCAGCTGGGTATGACTTTATGATCTCCCTTGCATCCTTTCTTATAAAGGATCCCTGAACATAAGGCACAAAGATTCACGAGGTGCATATTTTCTTCTATATTGTTTTTTTTACATTTTTTTCAACCATATTTTCTTTCCCTTTCAATTTTCATCTTTTACTGGCAGCAGTGGTAGGCCACAGGAATATTTACCTATACCTAGGGCTGCAATGGACACTTCTGAATTCTAAACAGTGTCTTGCTCTTACCACAGAGGGTGAGTGAGGTTGCAATCACTGCCGGGACCTCTGAAGAGTGCTCAACCAGGAGCCGAAACTCGAGTCAGGTCAGGCCCAATGCATGGTCCTTACTCAATAATTCCCAAATGCTGCCTTCAAAGACTTATCTTATAGCAGTTATTTTTTTCTTTGAATCTTTGAAAAACATCAATTTTATGATGAGAATGAAGTTGTAACTGGTTACCTGCACTTGTTTTTCTCCACTGTATTTTTTCAGTTATATATAATATTATATATATATAAAAAAAAAAAAAAAATATATATATATATATATTTCTTCTAACTCGGTCTCTCTCTCTATGTTATTTATTTATTTATCTTTCATATTTATTCTGTTATATCGAGGATAACAGAATAAGCAATCATGTGCTTTTATGTTGATCTCTTGTGTCTCTGTGACACTCTTTCTCTGTGTGTGTGTGTGTGTTGTGAATATCTTTCTCTTACACAAGTTTCAACTCTTTGTCAAGATTTTAATCCAAATACATTATATATATATATATATATATATATATATATATATATATATATATATATATATATATATATATATATATATTACAAAGGAAAAATAAAACCATCGAAAACCATCTGTATTTGAATCACGCACAAAAATAAGCAATAACAGGCAAAAGACATAACTGTCACCCTGCTTTATAGAGGCCAAGTCATCCTACATTTGACTCTTCCAAACCCTATTCTAACTCTCACGATACTTTAAAAAAAAAAAAAAAAAAAAAAAAAACTATCCTAACTTCTAACAAACCAACTACAAATCAGATAACTACCAGAATCATAAACATTCAACCAGAAGACGTAATGCAGCTGCCTGGTATATATATATATAGAGGGACTCCAAGATGATAAAAGTCATCCAAAAAAACAACAACAAAAAAACACATTAAAAAATGATACTTGAAAAATGTCAATTGCGGAACTAGAACTCTCTTGCGTAAACTATGACCTGAAAACCTCAGACAAAGAGTTACTACACCATTTTTCATACACTCTGTTCGTTTGTCTGAGGTAAAGGTGTCCCATAACCCAGGTAGTCATAGGGGAGCGAGGCATCAGAGACCTCAGCTTCTCTAGGGGCCAGCATGTTGAGGGCCGGTGGTGCCCATCTCCTCTCCCTCGCTGCTTTACCTTCCCTGACCCTAAAGAGGGCAGGTACCCATTGACTGCTGGGTAAACTGGGGGACTGTACTGAAGCCATGGCATGCAAACAGTCGCCCATCCTCTTGGTAACCCAGGCTCGATGCTGCTTAACCTTAGCTTGGGGGGAAAGCGAGTGAGTGTTCTGACCACTGAGCTGTCCATGTTTGTTTTATCCTATTAAAAAAAAAGGCCTAGAAAATTGAGCAGTCACAGAAAGACATGAACTGAAGAAACGGGAAAGAACAGTGTCTTTCCCCCTGTAGAGGATATCAGAGGCCTGTCAGCATCAACAGCACCCACCTCACCATCCGCAAAGTCTGCACTCGCTAGCTACCCATTGCCTCTTTTCTATCTCTCTCTTTGGTGTCTGCCTTGTTCCTTTTCTTTCTTGTCACCCCCTTCTCGGTCTGTCTTCTGCCTTCTTAGTCCCTTCTCCTGCCCCCTTTTTTTCCCTCCCCCTAGAAAGACTTGAAACATGACAATTCTCCACAGCGCACAAATCCAGCATCACTCAGTCAAGAGTGCTAAACTTAGCGCAACCCTTCCTCATACCCAGTCCAAGTGTGGTCAGCTCCTGCTCTAATCAGCTCCAGCTGGCCCTATCTGGGCTGGGTGGGATGGGACGGATTAGTTAGCAGCTGAGAGGAGCTGAAAGCGGGGGAAACTGACAGCTGTTCTCTCTCCCACACCAAACAGGGGGGGCACTGGGCTGACTGTATATCCAAGGCTGACCCTTTTCCCTGTATCCAAGGCTGACCCTTTTCCCTGTATCCAAGGCTGACCCTTTTCCCTCTATCCAAGGCTGACCCTTTTCCCTACACGACCCTTTCCCTGTATCCAAGGACTGACCCTTTTCCCTATTCACGGAAAGGTTTAACCCCCTATGGGGTAACCAACCAACCCACCCTCTGCTAACAAACGTACCCTTCCCTCCTACATCTGATCACCCACTACTGGGTTAGGGAAGCAGACAAATGTGCATAGTTGCACGTGTAAGAGTAGGGGGGAGAAGGGGGGGGGGGGAAACAAAACAGGGGTTCTCTCCCTTGAAGTAGGGATGGTGTTTTCACGGCATTTTCGCTCCGATGACGACAGACAAAGCAATAAAGGAAGACGAAGAAACGACATGAAACATTAAAAAAAAACAACCTTCCTCCCCTCCCTTCCCACCCCCCATACAAACAGACAGAGCAAAGACCGTACCCCCCCCCCCCCCCCCCCCAGCCAGGGCCTGCAGCAGCTTCAAATGGCGGTGCCCATGGTGGGGTCCCCATCGCCCATGCTGTACTGACTGGTGTTGACAAAACTGTCCATGCCCCCATCCTCCGAACTGGAGTGAGCATGCTGAGGGTGACGTCCTCTGCCCCGGCGGTCGTCGGGCTGGTAACCGCGGTTACGGCGACCCTGGTCGTCCTCGTCGTCATAGCGCCCCCGGTGGCGGCTGTTGTCGTAGCCCTCGTCGTCCTCGCCAGTGTCCCTGGGCCGACGGCGGTTGCGGCGGTGGTTGTCTTCACTGGGCCGAGGAGGCTCGCTGTCCCGGCCTCGTCCCCGGGCGGGTCTGGGGTCTGGGTAGTGGCCCCGGGGCGGGTCCTGGCGGTTCAGCTTGGCATAGTGGGGGTCGTAGTCCTCCCCGCCAGGGGCCTCCTGCTGCTGTTTCTTGTCCCTGTGGCGACGCCCGTGACGCTTGTCATCGTTGTCAGGGGGGGTGGTGGGGGTGGTGCCGTCGTTGTTGTTGTTGTTGGGCGTCGTCTGCTTTTCCGAGGAAACGTCCAGCGCTTTGTTGGTCACACCTTCCGGCTGTTTGGGGACACAGAGAGAGAGAGAGAGAGAGAGAGAATGAATAAATGTGTGTATACATATTTATAAATATATATATGTATATATATACATTTATCAACCCATACATGCTCTGACTCTGTTGAACTCAATGCCCCTATTGGCCTAGGCCAAAAGTTGTGTCAGTTATTGATGTCAGCTCATTGCCAAGGCCTACACTAAAATGTTGCGATGTTGTAAAATGTTGTGTTGAGATTGCCTTCAGCCATGACAAGCTCTTAACAGAACAACCTGCACTCTCCTTCAAAGGAGAAGAAATCCTCTGAAGTCGGAGTATGGCTGCCTATATGGTGAGGTACTTGAAAATAGTCATACACGCAAACTTCTCATTCAGTGTGCAATTTCAATCTCACAGTGATTCCCAGGTGGGATAAGTGAGTCAGAGTGCACATTCTGGGTGACCCCCCAGAGTGTTAAGCTGGGGAACAACAACAACAACAACAACAATGCCCCTATGAAACTGTCTCTTCCTGTCTGTCTGTGACAGTCTGTCTGCCTGCAGGATAGGTTGCTCTCTCTCTCTCTCTCTCTCTCTCTCTCTCTCTCTCTCTCTCTCTCTCTCTCTCTGTGTCAACAAAACCATTTATATGTTTTGTATTCGGTATAACTATGTAACAAAAGAAAAATGATGAATAAAAATTTTGAAATAAAATAAAATAAAATAAAATAAAACAAATAATAAATAAATAAAAACTTAGGGTTTGGGGGGGGGGGGGGGGGTAGGGGGAGGTAGGGAAGCTGTATGGAGGGTGGTAGTGGTTTTGTTTTGGGGGGTATTCATTTTTTTGTCATTTCTTCCAACTGTTTGGGGGGCACACAGAGAGAGAGAAAAAAAAAAAAAAAAGATAAATAAAAAGTTAGGGGATGGGGGTTGGTGGGGGTGTGGGGGGGAGGCTGCTTGGAGGGGGGTGTGGTGGTGGTGGTTTTGTTTTGGGGGTTGTTTGGGGGACACAGAGGGAGAGAAACAAAATAAATAGATAAAAAGTTAGGAGGGTTTGGTGGGGGGGGGGGGGGCCCATTTGGAGGGGGGGGGGTGGTGGTTTTGTTTTGGGGGTTATTTGTTTGTCATGCCTTCCGTCTGATTGGGGGACACACAGAGAGAACAAAAAAAAAAAATTAATTAATTAAAAGTTGGGGGGGGGGGGGGGGGGGGGAGGGGCTGTTTGGAGGGGGGTGGTGGTAGTGGAGGTGGTTTTGTTTTGGGGGTTGTTTGTCGTACCTTCTGTCTGTTTGGCACACAGACGGAACAAAAAAATAGATAAATAAATTAAAAGTTGGGGGGGAGGAGGGGAGGGGAGGCTGTTTGGAGGGGTGGTGGTGGTGGTGGTTTTGTTTTGGGGGTTGTTTGTCGTACCTTCCGTCTGTGCAACAGATTGGAACAAAAAAATAGATAAATAAAAGTTAGGGGTGTTTTTTTGGTGGGGGGAGGGGGGGGGGGCTGTTTGGAATGTGGGGGGGGGGGGTGATGGTGGTTTTGTTTTGGGGTTATTTGTTCCTCATGCCTACCATCTGTTTGGCACAGAGAGAGAAAAAACACACACTTCAAACACCAACAATAAACCACACAGAGAGAAAAAACACACTTCAAACACCAACAATAAACCACACAGAGAAAAAAAACACACACTTCAAACACCAACAATAAACCACACAGAGAAAAAAAACACACTTCAAACACAAAAATAAACCACACAGAAAAAAAAACACACTTCAAACACCAACAATAACCAACATAGAAAAAAACACACTTCAAACACCAAAATAAATCACGCATAGAAAAAAAAACACACTTCAAACACCAAAAATAAATCAATCAATAAAAGTTAGAGTGTTTTTTTTTTGGGGGGGGAGGTTCTTGGTTGGTTGGTTGGGGGGGTTGGGAGGTTGGTTAGTTGGTTTGTTTGGGAGGTTTGATTGTTTATTTGGGGGGTTTGGGAGGTTTGATTGTTTTGGGGCGGAGGTTTGGGTTTTTTTTATCGCACGCACACACACACACACAACACACACATGCACACATGCACGCGCACACACACACACATGCACCACACACATTCGTTCATTCTTTTCTCTTTTTTTTTTAAATGATAATGGAATAAGCACTTGTGTGCTTTTTTTTACATCCAGTCCCCGTGTGTATGCAGTTTTGTCAATTTTGTCATCCGATCCCACCAGCACACAATGGCCTACTCTTTCAAAAAGTGGAACAGGTTTGAATGTGTCATGTGCGCAAGATGTTCACACATACACACACACACACACATGCACGCATGCACACACACATGCACGCATGCACACACACAATGCATGCAAGCATACCCACACTCTCACACACATTTCAAAGGTATTGAAAAAATATTTATTCTGAAATTTTCTTTTTTAAAAAGCAAAACAACATTGCTTTGCATAGTTGACAAAAAATAACACACAATTGGCTAACAATAACAAAGCAAGACTCTTAAGGCACTTATACATATATACACATATATGAATATAAAAACTAGTAAGGTAAAGTACAGGTGTCCCATAACCTATGTGGTTGTAAGAAGCAAGGCATCAGAGACCTCAGCTTTTCTAGGGGCCAGCAGATTGAGGGTGGCGCCCATCTCCTCTCCCTTGCTGCTTTACCTTCCCTGACCCTAAAGAGGGCAGGTACCCATTGACAGCTGGGGGACTGTACTATCTAAATCATCAACAAAACCATCATTCTCATCACACAGCTATCTGAAATAAAAAGTTTATTTAATTGTTCATTCAAAACTACACCTAATTACAATTCTTACAGTCACAAAAATTTGTTTTAAGTGACCAATGACTAACTTCTCTCAAACACACACACAAAAAAACACGCACAAAAAACAAAAACAAAAACCCAATAAAAAATACTTATAAAAAAATACTTATAATAAATACATAAAAAAAACCAGAAACAACAATCACAAAACAAAAAACCCAGTAATGGTAATAACAATGTAAGTTATCAATATGGGAGCACACACACACACACACACACACACACACACACACACACACACTCACACATTTTTAAAACAAAATGTTTTTAAACCCTGGAGTAAACATCCATTTTTTGGCGCAGTGGTTAGCAGTGCACTAACTATCAGCAGTGAGGTTCAGAGTTTGAATCCCAGTCTGTTCCTACATAAGCATCCGCATACTTTGGGGGGGGGGGGGGGGGGGGGCTCTTCTCTCTCTCTCTTACACACACACACACACACCACTCTCTCTCTCTCTCTCTCTTTACACACAACACACTCTCTCTCTCTTACACACACACACACTCTCTCTCCCTCTCTCTCTTGCACACACACACACACACACACACACACACACACACACACACCCCTACCCTTTATGAACATGTAACCCTCACCCTCATCCCACCCCCCTTTTCTAATGACATTCAAATCTTTTAAGGAAAAATCAAAGAGAAACATCCATCGCTTTAACACTTATTAAAAAAAAAAAAAAAAACATTTGTACAGGCACTTAGTGAATGAACTGATGCAGGCTCAAAAATACAGTTTCAACGGAATGTTTTAAAATGGATCATAAACGATTGAAACAAAGGGTCCACTTTACATTAAGGAATGCATCGTTTTTCATGGAATGTTTCTCGATGTATAAATAAGCCATAAACATGAGGATCATTTTGAGGCATGTTCATTTACATATACCACTGACATGGAATATGTTTTGAGAAATAAGACAGCTGTAATGGAATGTTAATGTACAATAAGCAATTAACACAAAGGTCCATATTAAAGGAAGGAATGCACACTTTTAATGGAATGCATAAATAAATGCACAAATAATGAATGAACACAAGGTTCATGTTGAGTCATATTCATTTTTTTATAATATACCACTGACACCAAGTATGCTTTGAGAAATAGGCAGTAGTGATGGAATGTTTATGAATACACAATTGAAACAAGGGCCTGTTTTTGAGGAAAGTATCATGTGTGCGTGATGTCAAAGAATAAACAAACATTTTGTCTGACACGTAAGTAAACGAGACCGCTAGTTGAACACTGGAGTTCATTCCATATCAACCATAACAACTCTTTGGTGTTTGCCAATTTCAACGGTGGTGAACGCTACGATCATCATAATATTGTGGAACAGTCACTTCAAACCCTAACAAACAGAATGAACTGTCACTGATTTACAACAACAACAACAAAGATGATGACGGTAGTAATGAAAGAATTAAAAACAACAACAAAAAAAACAGTAGGAAAACGAGAAGTGATGTAGAAAGAAGTGAAGACAGATTTTGTGAAGAAAAAGAAGAGAAGAAGAAGGAAAGAAGAATTCAAAAAAGAAGAAGAATTTTTTTTAAAAAGGAGAATTCACAGAAAAATTCAAAGAGGGAGAAGAAGAGGGAGGAGGAGGAGGAGGAGGAGGAGAAGAAGAAGAAGAAGAAGAAGAAGAAGAAGAAGAAGAAGAAGAAGAAGAAGAAGAAGAAGAAGAAGAAGAAGAAGAAGAAGGAAAAAAGAAGAAGAAGATGAAGATGAAGATGAAGATGAAGAAGAAGAAGAAGAAGAAGAAGAAGAATTCCAAAAAGAAGGAAGAGAATTCAAAGGAGAAGGAGATGATGATGATGATGATGATGATGATGATGACGATGACGATGACAATGATGATGACGATGATGATGATGATGGAGAACTCGTAGAAGAAGACGAAGAAAAAGAAGAAGAAGAAGAAGAAGAAGAAGAAGAAGAAGAAGAAGAAGAAGAAGAAGAAGAAGAAGAGGAGGAGGAGGAGGAGGAAGAAAAAGAAAAAGAAAAAGGCAAAACAATAGAAGAAATCTAAAAGAAGGAGTACAGGGAAAAAATTAGGGGGTGGGGGGTGGGGGGGGGGGGCATAACAAGAATAAGAAAAAAAAAGGAGAAAAAGACATGAAGAAAGAGAGATACTTTTCCACTTCAAAACTTTGCGAAATTCCTAGCCCTCCTCTGAAGTCAGAGTATGGCTGCCTGTCTTCCTGGCCAGGTTACTTTTCAAAACAAGTCATAATGCACAAAAAAACCTTATCATTCATTCAGTAAAAAAGGCAAAGGTGTCCCATAGCCTAGGTGGTCGTAGGGGAGCCAGGCATCAGAGACCTCAGCTTCTCTAGGGGCCAGCATGTTGAGGGCGGTGGAGCCCATCTCCTCTCCCTCGCTGCTGTACCTTCCCTGACCCAAAAGAGGGCAGGTACCCATTGACAGCTGGGTGAACTGGGGGATTGTACTGAAGCCAAGGCGCGCAAACGGTCATCCATCCAACTGGTAACCACGCTCGATGCTGTTTAAGTTGACATGGGGAAAACGAGCGCTCTGACCACTGAGCTATCCCACCCCCATTCATTAAGTAATGTTGCAAATCTCTAATCTACAGTGATAATTCCCAGGTGGGATAGAGAGAGTGAGTGAGTCAGTACTGCACATTCTGGGTGACTGACTATCTACCCCCAGAGTGTTAAGCTGGGGAACGCACAACAACAACAAATGATAAACAGTCTCAAGCCAGATCTAGTACTTTCATCACCACAGGTTTTTATCAGCAGTTTCAACATCACCACACAAAAAAAAAAACCCACACACTTTTGACGCATGCAAGCAACCATAATAGCAATATCTCAAAACCCTGAACACTGACACTACCACCCTAGCAAAAAATATGGTCATTTTTTCTTGTCAAAAGACAAGAATGAAAAAGAAAAATATTATACATAAAAAGTGT
>CM060346.1:5310655-5325655 GCA_030674155.1 Stramonita haemastoma
ACAACAACCATTGTCTTTCACACTGTTGAACACTGACATAACAACAACCATTGTCTTTCAAACACTGACATAACAACAACCATTGTCTTTCACACTGTTGAATACTGACATAACAACAACCATTGTCTTTCAAACACTGACATAACAACAACCATTGCCTTTCACACTGTTGAACACTGACATAACAACAACCATTGTCTTTCACACACGGACATAACAACAACCATTGTCTTTCAAACACTGACATAACAACAACCATTGTCTTTCACACTGTTGAACACTGACATAACAACAACCATTGTCTTTCACACTGTTGAACACTGACATAACAACAACCATTGTCTTTCACACACTGACATAACAACAACCATTGTCTTTTAAACACTGACATAACAACAACCATTGTCTTTCACACTGTTGAACACTGACATAACAACAACCATTGTCTTTCAAACACTGACATAACAACAACCATTGTCTTCAAAAACACTGACATAACAACAACCATTGTCTTTCAAACACTGGCATAACAACAACCATTGTCTTTCAAACACTGACATAACAATCAACCATTGTCTTTCAAATTGTTGCAAATCAACAATCATCATCTTTTATCTATTTCAGCCCTTTTATATCAAGGATAAAGGAATAAGCACACATGAGCCTTTTTTTTTTTTTTTTAACATCCAGCCCCTGTATGCATACTGTTTTGTACATTCTAATCTATCATCTGTTCCCACCACTGGCACTCAATGGCCTAAGTTCGTTAGTTAAAGTCTGTCCTGAGCCTAGGGCTCATCAGGTCGGTGCTTATCCCGGTTTCTGTGGCGTTAAGCGACTGAGAGTCATAGACTCCCCCCTGGATAGGACGCCAGTCTATCGCGGGGTTAACCCCCAACACTAGGTCAGGGTTCCCACACATCAGACCATTCTCAATATAAGGACCTTATAAGGACCTTATAAGGACCATTTTGTCTCCTATAAGGACCGTAACCATCGACAAATTTTGCCAACTATAAGCAATCAGCCAATGTGTCTACTAAAAGAGAGACACTGCAAAACATAAGACATAACATAGAAGCATAGAATGGACACAACACAAGACATAACATAAAAGTGTAGAATGGACACAATACAAGACATAACATCTATAGGAGTGCAGAATGGAGGGCAGGATCGGAGGCAAAGACTTACCACAATCTGTATGACATGATGGTTGAAGATGTCAGACTAATTCATCATATGAAATCCACAAGAAAAATATCCACTAAGCACTTATTTGGAAGAAGGTCCATCCTGAACAAAAGTCTGACCCATTTCATACACAATCCACCAAATATCCACCAAACTCTTATTTAGAAGAAGTTCCATTCTGAACAAAAGTCTGGCTAATTTCATACACAATCCACCAAATTATAACACACTGCACACATATATTCCTTCCTGCTGATTTCCTTATCAACTTCAGCTTTGAAAACTATTCTACACTAATTCATCTTTTTGATATAAGCCAAATTAACACTTGCAAACTAAAATATATACATATTGGTCTTTCTATTGAATTTGTGACAGAGATAAGGGTGCTATGGAAGGGCCTTCAGTTCTTCTTGAAGTTTGGCTAGTTCCTTGTCAAGACGAGAGACCTCATCTTTCTTGTCCTTGGAAGCTAGGCGCAGTTGACAAGAGCGGTCAATCAAAGTGAAGCTGCGCTGCTGCTGCCCTTCAAATGCCAGCCTGTCAGCTTCCTCAACAAGCTGCACTGCAATGTCCTGTGTTGTTTTCCTTTTCTTTTTTAGTGCCTCAATTTCTTCTGTCTTCTTTCTCTTTTTTTCCAGACGCTCTTGGTTGGTCTTCAGCTTGCTTTGTTCATCAAGGAAACGCCTGTACTCTTGCTGGGCATGACCAGCATCAACCAGCAGCCTCTTTGTAATGTTGACCTTCAAGATTCCACCACAACTGTGTATGTGGTCAAGCACAGTTCTCCTGGCTTTCAGAGCTTTCTGGCTCAGATTGTCAGTCATCATTTCCTTGTTGTAGGAAAACCCACGCTCCACTGTCGACTGTCCATGGGACAGAACAAGGAGCTTCTGGATGACATTCCACAGCTTGGCATACTTGCTCTCCGTTGCAAGGTGACCATAAAACCAAGCATCCAGCCTCTGTGTGGAGGGGTCAAAACTGGCAGCATCAGACGCAATGTCGTCGAGGAAGTCAGCAAACTCTTTGCACACTGTGTCAGCAGTTTCATGGTCTAGTCTCTTGACACCACACATTGCGTGGAGTAGATTCTGCATTTGTTCTTTGCAGGCTGCTCTGTTTTTCATAGTCTCTGGGTTGAGGCAGGAAATCTGTCGAATGACTGCATACTTCAGAGGACACTTGTCTTGTAGTTTGCTGACTGTTGCTTTCAAGAACTTTCTGCAGCTCTGCTGAAACTCAGTGACAGCTCTGTCACTTGCAGGATTCTTTTTTGACATTTTTGCTTTTTGAAGCAGGGATCTCGCCTGGAAGCCTATGTCGATTTCTCCTAAACTGCAGTAGCTATCAGAATTGGACACATCAACTGCAGCAAGTTTTTCAGCACTGTCACAATCATTTAGAACATCTTGACGGAGAAAACGTCGCATGAGGTTTCTCATCATTCTCTGCAAGTCAGAGCTGAGGTAGGGAATGAGGGGCTCATCTTTTTGGTACTTGGTCAGGAAGGGCTCCATTTCCCTTGCAACTGCAGCAAAGAAAGCCAGCTGAGCAGAGGTAAGGGGCGCACTGACACCTAACTTGACTGTCTCAAAACTCTTGTTCTTTGGTAGGGGGATTTTCTTTTCTTCTGCTGTTTTCACATAGAGATCCAGGGCAGGCAGAAGCTCAATTATCTTGGTAGCTACAGACGCATTTTCCAACCATCTGTGAGAGCAGAACTTTGGAGGTAGAGATGTGGCATTGCTAACCCTCATGAAGTCCTCTCGTCTAGCTGGGCTGTCCTTGAAAAGGTAGTAGCATGCTGACAGGAAGGAATCCACTTGCCATGAAGAAGCATTGCAGCCTGCTCGGAAAGAATTGTGGACTGTGTGAAGGCCACAACTGCCTGTGTGCAGTAGGCCAACTTTTAGGTCCTCCTTCATACTGCTGTGAATTCGGTTGTACACACTCCAGTTCACTGCAGGGCCATCCATCCCCAGCTGAATCATGTCTTCCTTGGGCAAGGAGAACTCGGACTGCACACTCAAAATTTTGTCAAACAGGTCAATTGCACAGGCATGTCCCAAGAAATCTGAGGTCAAATATCTCGTCTGGACAGCATCTCCATCCCAAAACCTGACATGAAAATCCATTTGCTTCAATTTGTTTTTCTGGTTCATGGACTCATCAAAAAGAAGCGCATATCCTGAAGAAGAAGCCCTCACTCTCTCTTTCAGCTGGTTCAGGAAATGAGGTGCAAGTCCAAAGGTGGTCAGGTACCTACACTTTGTCTCTGAACATTTAAACTGCAGAGCTGTGTCGCTGTCTGGAAACATTTGTTGAAAAAGCTCCCCAACACCCTTTGATGAGACAAAGCTGTAGTGGGACTCCACCACCTTCAAGCTCCACAGGATTTCTGCCTTGAGCGCTTGGTTGGCCAGACTGTGATCTGAAAAAAAAAAAAAAAACTCTAGCAAACACAACCTGAGATCTGAAAAATAAAATAAAATAAAACAAAACTCTAGCAAACACCTTCATTTCTAACTTTTTTTTCTGACAGGCATTCATTCTACACAATAAGTATATGTGTTGATATTCATAGTTCTAGCGTTTCTTTTTTTTTTTGTTTGTTTGTTTGGTTTTTGTTTTTTTTCCTGTGCGCACCCCCTTTGTGGATAGTTGTCCTATATAGAACTTGCCACGTTACTAGCAACATGATTTTTTCTTCTTTTTGTAGAGGGCACCTCTATATGCACACACACACACACACACACACACACACACACACACACACACACACACACACACACACACACATGTGCACAGAGAGAGAGATTTCATGTAAGAGAAAAAAAAAAAGAATTTGAGAAGAGAGAGAGAGAGAGAGAGAGAGAGAGAGAGAGAGAGGAGAGAGAGAGAGAGAGAGAGAGAGAGAGAGAGAGAGAGCGAGAGAGAGAGAGAGAGAGTCTAAAGAGCGATGATGGGGGGAAAGCGGAGGGAAGGGGGAACCACATTCAGTGTTTGTCTGCTGGGTCACACCAGTGTGTTTTTTTATGTTCAAAACAAAATGACAAAGAGAAAGTGTCTGTCACATGTGTGTGTGTGTGTGTGTGTGTGTGTGTGTGTGTGTGTGTGTGTGTGTGTGTGTGTGTGTGGAGAGAGAGAGAGAGGGAGAGAGAGAGAGAGAGAGAGAGAGAGAGAGAGAGAGAGAGAGAGAATCTGTCACATGTGTGTGTGTGTGTGTGTGTGTGTGTGTGTGTGTGTGTGTGTGTGTGTGTGTGTGTGTGTGTGTGAGAGAGAGAGAGAGAGAGAGAGAGAGGGAGGAGAGAGAGAGAGGAGAGAGAGAGGAGAGAGAGAGAGAGAGAGAGAGAGAGAATCTGTCACATGTGTGTGTGTGTGTGTGTGTGTGTGTGTGTGTGTGTGTGTGGTGTGTGTGTGTGTGTGTGTGTGTGTGTGTGTGTGTGTGTGTGAGAGAGAGAGAGAGAGAGAGAGGAGAGAGAGAGAGAGAGAGAGAGAGAGAGAGAGGAGAGAGAGAGAGAGAGAGAGAGAGTTATTTTACTTACCAGTGAGTTTTGACTGGAACGTACTTGGCTGAGCACAGGTAGGCCTACTTGGTGCCTGAGCACTGCTGGTACTTGGTTGAACTGATGATCCACCGGCTTCAAAGAGATCGGGGATCACAACTCTAGTTTCCATGCGATGACGCTGTTCATTACGCTCATGGCGCTTACTTTTCATGTGCGCCTTCAACACGGCTTCGCCCATCGATGCCAGATTTAGCGAAATGCAACACACAATACATCTTGCTTTTTTTGAATCACTGTCTCGCCTGATCCAGTACTTGTAGCTATCCTCTTTTATCCAACGATCTTGGAAAGAACACTTTCCCGGCATTTTGGTGGCTTGGAACGGTTATTTTCACTTTCAAGGCATGCGCATTGGGCCACTTCCGTCAGACAGTCTATCAGCCAGTTCCGAGATTTACTTCCCTTTACATTTCGTCTGCTACGGTCCCTTTACGACGGCAAAATCAATTGAGCGCAAATTTTCCTTTTCTTTTTTTTTCTCGCGGATAATGATAATCGGGAAAGGCACACATAATTTCTTAGCTCTCTTTATAATGAAGACAGTTTTGATTTTATAAGGACCTCAGTGCTTTTTATAAGGACCGATTGTGTAAATATAAGCACTTTTAAGGCCTTATGAGACTCTACATCAAATTTAAAGACTTATAAGCACCTATAAGGACTGTACGAACCCTGTAGGTTGATACCCCTTTTACACCTGGGTGGGGTGAGAAAATAGCCGTAAAGTGCCTTTTCCAAGGGCACAACGCCATAGCCGAAAGCTGGGATCGAACCCGCAACCTTTAGATTACAAGTCCAACGCCCTAACCACTAGACTACCACAGCGGCTACTCAATGGCCTACTCTTCCAAAAAGCAGAGCAGGTTTTCATGTGCATGCAGCAAGATGTTCTGCGTGCGTGCGCATGTTCACCGCACGTGGGACCTCAGTTTACAGTCTCATCTGAAGGACTTGTCATTCACACTAACACACATTCGGATACAAGAAGAAGACAGAAAACTTTTAACACAAAAACACAAAAGAAAAAAAAACCCTGAGCTTGCAAACCCCCCCCCCCCCCCCCCCCAAAAAAAAAATGTATAGAAGTTTGACAGGTAAAAGGTAAAGGTGTCCCATAACCTAAGTGGTCGTAGGGGAGCGAGGCGTCAGAGACCTCCAGCTTCTCTATGGACCAGTATGTTGAGGGTGGCGCCCATCTCCTCTCCTTCGCTGCTTTACCTTCCCCGACCCTAAAGAGGGCAGGTACCCATTTACAACTGGGTGAACTGGGGGGACTGTACTGAAGCCAAGGCATGCAAACGTTCACCCATCCAACTGGTAGCCACGCTCGATGCTGCTTAACTTGACTTGGGGAAAGCGTAGTGCTCTGACCTCGAAGCTATCCTGCCCCCTCAGAGAAGCAGAAAGTAACCATGTTTTGAACTCCACATGACTGACTACCTCTGGTCAGAAACAACAAGTTAAAAGGGGGCGGGATTAGCCCACCGGTGGTTTAGAGTGATCAATGCGCTCCTCATTTGCTGACCTGGGTTTGAATCTCTGTCAAGAGGATTTTCCTCTGGAGTTAACATCAGTGCTGACTCTACTCCCCCACCCACCCCCCAAGTCCTTCAGATGAGACTATAAACTGAGGTCCTGTGCGCGAACGCACGCAGAACATCTTGCGCACATCTCAAAACCCGTTCCGCTTTTCGGAAGAGTAGGTGATGGGGAATGGATGACAAAATTGACAAAATTGCATCCACAAAAGGGACTTGATTTTTAAAAAAATTATTTTTAAAGGGCATGAGTGCTTATTCCATTATCCTGGACATAAAAAGAGCTTGACAAAGATAAACAACTAAAATAAAAAGCAGACTGCAGTACAATCCTGTTTTTGAGTTGAACACGACTAGGACTGGTCAGTACAGTCAGTGCTGCATCAGTTCAGTGCCCCAATTCTGAAGCGACTACTGTCCAGCACCATCTGTCTGTGAGAGAATAACACTACCGTACCCCCGGGTATTGCAATGCATGCATCTAGAATCAAATCTACGTTTAGCAAAGCATGCATCTCGAGTCAAATCTACTTTAACAAAGCATGTATCTCGAGTCAAATCTACGTTTACAAATCAGTACGAACTCTTTAATGTATCAAAAAAAGGGGTGAGAAATTCATGTGGGTTAGAAGCAGGCATAGCTAAATACAGCCAACATGTACCAAAAAATAGTGTCAATAGATATTCACAGACACAGGCAACCATCTCTCATGCCTTGATCATTTTCATCCACATATGAACACAGGCAAAAAAAACCATGCAGTCATGTGGATGCGCAAGGGGCGCACACACACACCACACACACACACACACACACACACACACACACACACACACACACACACACACCACACTTGCTAAAAAAAAGCAATTGCACTGCTTACTCAATGTACCATCTGGAAATAAAAATTGACTTTGACTTTGACACACACACACACACACTCACCCACCCTCCCTCCCTGCCTGCCTGCCTCACACACACACACACACACTCTCTCTCTCTCTCTCTCTCTCTCTCTCTCTCTCTCTCTCTCTCTCTCTCTCTCTCTCTCTCCTCGCACACACGCACGCACGCGCACACACACACACACACACACACACACACAACATTTTTTTTAAAACACGACAATAGTAACCCATCAAAACGAAGAACATGTAAAAACTCTACTCTCCACAAAAGAGAAGAAAAAAAAAAACAGACACCTCCACCCTCCCCCCTCTCTACCACCACCCACCCCCTGCCACACACACACAAACTCCCAACAACCCCCCTCACCCCCACCCCTCCCTTTCCACCCCATCCCAATAGCCAGTGATGAATCTTGCACCCTGTGAAATCTTTCTTCACCTATCAATCAAAAATCAAATCCCAACGATTCACACAAAAAAACCCAACCAACAATAATAAACACAACAAATAATCCCTAAAAACTGTACATTCTACAAAAGAAGGAAAAAAAACAAGACCCTTAACCCCCCCCCCCCCCCTCTCACAAAAAAAAACCCCATAACCCCACCCCCCCCCCCCCTCCAACAGAAGAGTCCACACAAGAGGCACACAATGCAACCACTACTGATGTAGCCCAGATCTACCCAGACACTAGCGGACATTTCAAAGCAGCCTGGCCGGTGTACATCTGGTGGCAAACACTACTAAAAAAAACACACACAAAAAAACAGACAGAGACAGAGAGAGAGAAAAACATAGAAAGACAGAGACTCAGAGAGAGAGACAGACAGACAGACACAGAGAGAAACAGACAGACACAGAGACAGAAACAGAGACACAGAGACAGAGAGACAGAGACAGAGACAGAGACAGAGACACAGAAAGAGAGACACACACAGAGAGCGACACCAAGAGAGTGACAGAGAGAGAGAGAGACAGAAACACACACACACACAACACACACAGACAGAGAGACAGAGAAAGACAGAGAGAGACAGACACACACAGAGAGGCAGAGAGACAGACAGACAGAGAGAGACAGACAGAGAGAAAGAGAGAGACAGAGAGACACAGAGAGAGACAAGAGAGAGAGAGATAGAGAGACAGGAACAGAGAAAGACAGAGAGAGTGAGACAGACGGACAGAGAGGGAGAGAGAAAGCTCAGACAAACAGAGAGACAGAAAAAGACAGAGACTGAGACACAGAGAGAGAGAGAGGGGGGGGGGAGACACAGAGAGAGAGACAGACAGAGACAGAGAGAGACAGACAGACAGAGACAGACAGACAGAGAAAGGGCCGGCCCTAATCGAGGAAACAAAGAAAGCGATGTGCATTTATTGAAAAAAACACCCAACTTACTGCAGGGTACTCATCGTCTTCCCCTCCGTGCTTTTTGTTCCCTTTCTGATGTGAGATCCACACACACACACACACACACACACACACACACACACACACACACCACACACACACACACACACACATGACCTAAACACCACTGTACAGATTCCAGACACAGACACTTCTTTTCTCCCTCATTCCTCCAAGTTTCACCAATAATGACAATTTTTGTATATATGTATACGACCGGTTTGTTTGTTGTTGTTGTTGTTTTTTTTGGTGGGGTCCTTTTTTTGTTTATTCCCCACCAAAAAAACACACAAAAGAACCCCTCTGAGCTCTTACTGAGGAATATGGAAAAAGAAAATACATTTTAAAATACATACACAAAATAAAGGGAAAAATCAAAAAAACACCTCTGAGCTCTAGCTGAGGCATATGAAGAACGTGATGGTCAAGGTGTCCCATAACCTGTGCGGTCATAGGGGAGCGAGGCATCAGAGACCTCAGCTTCTCTAGGGGCCAGCATGTTGAGGGCGGCGCCCATCTCCTCTCCCTCGCTGCTTTACCTTCCCTGACCTTAAAGAGGGCAGGTACCCATTAACAGCTGGGTGAACTGGGGGACTGTACTGAAGCCAAGGCGTGCTAATGTTCACCCATCCAACTGGTAACCACGCTCCACGCTGCTTAACTTGACTGGGGGAAAGCGAGCGCTTTGACCACTGAGCTATCCCACCCCCGTGAGGAATATTGGGGGGAAAAAAAAAAAATTTTAAACAAAAAAATAACCATCGATATCGTCAACACCGTCATGACCTTGACTCACCTTGTCTTTTCCACGTCGCGAGGGCTGACTGTATACCACCTCAGGTTCTCCTGCCCCAAGGTGTGAGGGTGCTGTCCCTTTTTCGTTCCTGCAACAGCGTCACCACCATTCAAAATTCTTTGTTTCGTCCACCAGCAACTTTTTTTTTCCTCTGGAGTTTAATTTATTTATAAATTCATTCATTTATTTTACATACATATATATATATATTATCTTATTTATTTATTTAATTTATTCCATTTATATATTTATTTTATTTATCTAATTTATATATATTCATTTATTTAATTCATATATTCATTAATATATTTATTTATTTTATTTATTTCTTCTTTTATAACGAGGGTAATGGAATAAGCCACTCATGTGCTTTTTTACATCCAGCCCCCACACATATTTATCAATTTTTTTATTTATATATTCATTTAATTTATTTAATTTATATATTTATCTATTCATTTATTTACCTATTTATTTATTCTTTTATATCAAGGATAATGGAATAAGCCACTCATGTGCTTTTTATTACATCCAGTCCCCCGTGTGTATGCATTTTTGCCAATTCTGTCATCCGCTCCTACCCACTGGCACAAGATGGCCTACTCTTATGAAAAGCAACAGGTTTTAACATATGCGCAAGATGTTCTGCATGTGTTCGCACCCGAGGCCTCGGTACATGGTCTCATCCAAAGGACTTTCGGGGAAATTGGAGTCCGCACTGATGTTAACTCCTCTGGAAAATATCCCCTTGAACAGGAATCGAACCCGGGTTGTCAAATTGTGAGCACAATGATCTGACCACCAGGCTATCCCATCCCCCAGTGCTGAAACCACTCCCCCCTAAAAGTCTTTCCGATGAGACTGTAATAAACCCAGGTCCCATGCACAGTGAACAAACCCACACAGGCAGAACATCTTGCTACACACACATTAAAACCTGTTCCGCTTTCCGGAGGAGTAGGCCAGCCATTGTGTGCTGGTGGGTGGGAATGGATGACAGAATTGGCAAAAATGCATACATGCAGGGACTGGATGTTAACAAAAGAAAAAAGCACACGAGGGCTTATTTCATTATCCTTGAAATAAAGAATTTAAAGAATAAAAGAATTATCTAAAACAAAACTTTTTTTTTTAAAACCTGACACATTCCAAATGCTTTAAAAATGGGTAACTGTAAATGTGTTCTCATAACCTATGTAGTTGTAGGGAAGCCAGGCATCAGAGACCTCAGCTTCTCTAGAGGGCCAGCATATTGAGGGCGGCGCCCATCTCTTCTCTCCCCCTCACTGCTTTACCTTCCCTGACCTTAAAGAGGGCAGGTACCCACTGACAGCTGGGTGAACTGGGGGACTGTACTAAAGCCAAGGCATGCAAACAGTCATCCATCCACTTGGTAACCACGCTCGAAGCTGCTTAACTTTGGCTGGGAAAAGCAAGTGCTCTGACCACTGAGCTATCCCGTCTTGTCAGTACAAAGTAACACTCTTTGCTTTATAAATCATCCAAAACAAAACAAAAAAAACAAAAAACCTTGAAGAAATGCAGACTGGTTACCAGTAAAAGATTACACATGCACACACCACATGTTTAGAATTTTACTTGGGCGAGTTTACAACTGGCTGAGGCATTGCAGATTTGTGGGTGCTTTTTCTATTGTGATGGGTGCGTGCTGTCCGATGTCCAGATCCTTGTGGTATGTATCTGTGATATCATGTTCACATGTTTACTGGTTTTTATGGATGGCTTCTAACACCCCTGAATTTCTCTGTAGATGAGATCATTATAAAGTGATTGAACTGAGTTGAACTGAACATCTAAAGGATAACACGAACATTTCAAACGCTTTCTGAATTATCTCCAAAACAACAGAGAAATTCAGTTAGGTTACCAGCAAAACATGACAGTTTTTACACAACTCAAAGATAACAGAATGAATCATGTACAATGTCATCATACAGAATTATGTTTGTCTGTCATGTTCGATGATGACCTCCACAACAGCACAGGGGACAGCTGCTGTTTCAGAAATCAGGGCAGAAATTTGATTACAGTGGAGATGCCTTGCCCACAGCACACCCCCACTCTCTCAGCCAAGAGGGCATACAGACAGTCAGCATTGGAGATGTTCTCCAAAAGCCTACTAGCCCCCAGGGCAGCAGCACAGAAGGACTATACAAGTCAAGCCTCCTAGTCAGAGAGTCATGGTCCATCACTAAAGACATAAGCTGTAAAGTGCCACTGAACATTTTGCAACCAGCTTCCTCCGCTCCTCATGGTTCTTAGCTTTCCACAGTACAGTATGTTGTTGCACTCAAGGCCAGAACACTCTCTGATGTTGTCATCCCATCGTTTTCTCTGTCTGTTCGTCTCCCTCCTTGTACTGTTCCCTGTAGGACAGTCTTGGCCAGTCCAGATGTTCGTGTGATGTGCCCGTACCACTTTAGTTTGCGTTGTATTTTTTTCAATGAAGTCAGGAGCTCTTTATAGGGTCCGGTGGTGTTTTCAATTCTGGAGAGAGAGAGAGAGAGAGAGAGAGAGAGTGTGTGTGTGAGTGTGTGTGTGTGTGTGTGTGTGTGTGTGTGTGTGTGTGTGTGTGTGTGTGTGGTGTGTGTGTGTGTGTGTGTGTGTGTGTGTGCGCATGTGAGAGAGAGAGAGTGAGTGAGTGAGTGAGTGAGTGAGTGAGTGAGTGAGTGAGTGAATGAGTGAGTGAGTAAGTGAGTGAGTGAGAGAGTGTGTGTGTGTGTGTGTGTGTGTGTGTGTGTGTGTGTGTGTGTGTGTGTGTGTGTGTGTGTGAGTGTGTGTGTGTGTGTGTGTGTGTGTGTGTGTGTGTGTGTGTGTGTGTGTGTGTGTGTGTGTGTGTGTGTGTGTGTGTGTGTGTGTGTGTGTGTGTGCATGTCGATGCCTCAGAGCAAGAAAGGTCTACCGGCAGAGTTGCCATTTTCAAAAGTTTCGAGATATGCTCACTTGAAAAGTTTGAAAGGTCAGAACAAATCGAGGATTGAATGGAAGCGTTCGGTTTTCGGAGAGAGGAAGGGCATTGATGCTATCTTTACCATAGTATGTTTGTGTTGTAATACATGTAGAAGAAACGCCATGATAGCAAAAACACTGGCAGTGAAGCCAGACCACCCGTGTCTGCAGAGAAATTACAGCAGAACTGGCACTTCCTCCCATGCAAGCATGGCATGGCAATTAGCTTGACCCTTTTTCCCAGATAAGATCACTCTCCAGCCACCAGTGTTCCCACGCAAGAACCACACGCATCCAGGCCCACCAGTGTTGCGTAAACTCTGCACAGTGGTCCTAGTGTACCCCTTCCCATGCAAGAAGGTTTTGCACAGCTGGAAGTCCTTCCTTACACAAATTACCAGGTTAATTGGCACTACAGCCTTTAGAGCAAAAGCGGAGTGCCGTGCAGTCGTCCCTTATACCATGAGAAATTCACTCAGGTAATTTTGTGCAAGAACGGTTTTCTTGAAATATCTTTAGAATTAATTAAAAAAAATTATTTTATCATTTTGTCATCTGAAAGTTTACAGTAAATTCTACCAAATATCACAAAATTGAAAATTGGTATTTTTTTCAGATAAACCGTTCTTGCTCTGAGGCATCGATGTGTGCAATTTGTATGCGCCTCTCTCTCTCTCTCTCTCTCTCTCTTTCTCTCTCACACACACACACACACACACAACACACACACACACACACACACACACACACACACACACACACACCAAACCAATCCAACCCAACCCAACCGAACCCAATCCAATCCAATCCAATCATGTTGTTTATAGCCCCGCCAACCACACAGGCCATATCGGGGCCGTCACCTCCACAAATTTAAAACTCAGATTAAAACTGCGCAACTTTTTATATACAAATTAAAACGGGGTATAAAACCAACTTCACTGTCCTTGCTTGTATCGACGCCCTGGTCAACCATAAGGGTCAGCCCAGGATGGGCACCGCGATGTGGGCAAAACCACATTGACCACACACACAATTGAGATAAAACCAAAACCAGATTCCTTTTTAAAAACAACCTTGTCCTTAGAGACTGACTATATATCCCTTTGACTCGTATCAGACCAAAAAAGGCAGAAGTTATCTTTTAAAAAATCATTCCAGAATGAAGGGGGGGAAAAGGCAGGAGAAATGAACCAAACAATAGACAACAGAAAGAGGAGGTGGAGATGACAGAGAGAAAAATGAAACAAAACAAAACACAGAAGAGAGAGAGAGAGAGAGAGAGAGAGAGAGAGAGAGGAGAGAGAGAGAGAGAGAGAGAGAGAGAGAGAGAGAGAGAGAGAGAGAAAGAGAGAGAGAGAGAGAGAGAGAGAGAAGAGAGAGAGAGAGAGAGAGAGAGAGAGAGAGAGAGAGAGAGAGAGAGAGAGAGAAGAGAGAGAGAGAGAGAGAGAAAGAGAGAGAGAGAGAGAGAGAGAGAGAGAGAGAGAGAGAGAGAGAGAGAAGAGAGAGAGAGAGAGAGGAGAGAGAGAAAGAGAGAGAGAGAGACAGACAGACAGACAGACAGACAGACAGACAGACAGACAGACAAACAGAGAGAATTCCACACACAGATTTTCCAAAACATGGGGATGCTATTTATACTGACAGCCTCCCTCCCCCCCCCCCCCCCCCTTCCAATATATCCCCACAGAATTCCTGACACACACTTTCCAAAAGGTGGGGGATGTTAATCATTCAGATCTCCTACCCCCTCCCCCACCCCCCCCAAAAAAAAAATCAGCTTCTTTAGGGGCCAGCATATTGAGGGCGATGCCCATCTCCTCTCCCTCACTGCTTTACCTTCCCTGACCCTAAAGAGGGCAGGTACCCATTGACAGCTGGGTGAACTGGGGGACTGTACTGAAGCCAAGGCACGCAAATAGTAACCATGCTCGATGCTGCTTAACTTGACTTTGGGAAAGCGAGTGCTCTGGCTCTGACCACTGAGCTATCTGTTTCCTAGTTTATCATGGAACCACAATCCGAGCTGAAAAAATTTATGGGACACCTACCTACTATTATTACCATTGTTGTTGTTATTTCCATTGTTATTATTATTATTGTTGTTATTATTATTGCCATTATTATTATGATTATGATTGTGATTATTATTACCATTATGTTAGTATTACCATTATATTGTTATTATTATTATCACTATTATTATTATCATTATCATAACTATTATGATCATAATTACTATATCAGCATCATCATTATCATTACTAATAATTATTACCATATTAATATCCTCATTATCACATCATCATTGTTATTATTACTAGTATTACCAAGACAGAAAAAAAGGAGAGAGAAGGGGGGGGGGGACAACAGGGGGGGGTTGTAAAGAAAGAGGGAGGGGGTGATGGGGCTAGCTTAGCCGGACACAACCCCTTACCCTTCACCCCACAAGTGGGAGAGAGGCGGCTTGCCTGTCAAAAAAGGAGGGGGGGGGTGGTATCAGAGAGAGAGAGAGGGGGGTGTAGGGGGCTAACCTATTGTTAGCAGTGGCAGAACCCCTTACCCTTCACTGCGAGGAGAGGGATAGACACGGCCTGCCTGTCTTCTGT
>CM060346.1:5340655-5353155 GCA_030674155.1 Stramonita haemastoma
CAACAGTTCTCTTGTACAACTGTCACCTCTTCCCCATAATGGCTGTAGGGCCTAGGCCTAGTGGGCATCGGGAGTCCTCGGGAAGCTATCGACTTTTGACCTCCAAAGCAATTTATTTCTGATTGGTTTTAAATTTCTCCATGTCATTAGCATTCGAAAATGTCTGCATGTTCCTACAGTGACGTCAGAATAGAGGTCAAAGTTCTCAACTGTGGCAGCCGGTGCCTTTCTCTGATGTTTTGACAGCTGTGTCAATGAATTCTGTTGTGGCGGCGGACAGCGGAAATTGTTTTGTTTTTTTAAAAACGGTGGACGGCGGAAAATATCAAAATAAAAGCGGCGGAAATTGAAGTTGTGATGGCAGACTTCCGCTGAAAAGCAGAAAAATCCCATGCCTGGACAGAGAGAGACTCAGAGAGGAACTGAATTGGACTGAATGAATTGAACTCAATGTCAAATTGAATTGTATATTTAAAGAGGGTAACAGCAATAAACAGCCATGCTTTCGATTTTTTTTTCTTACAGACCTGCCATCTTGGAGCAAAATAAACACAACATCCAAAAAACAAAAACAAAAAACAAGAAAAAATAATAAAACTAATAACAAAAACCAAAAGCAACAACAGAGCAATAACAGAACATGTTCCTTAGTTTAGTCAAGTCAAGTCAAGTCAAGTCACGTCAGTGACTCAGTGAGGAGGTGTCAGCTCTCAGAGGGAAGATATTATTTTAGGGGAAATTGTTAACCCGTTTGCTAGTATTGGGTTGAAATGACGGTTTAGAGTGGGTGGTTTTTTTTTTGAAAGACTGACAGAAAGTTTGACGTTACCCCGAGAAACTTGATATATCCTAAGACAATCTTGTGCCCTAGTTGTTGTTCGGTAGGGGGGTGGGTGGTGGTGGTGGTGCTGTGTTGTTGTTGTGCGTTCCTCAGTTCAACACTCTGGGGGTACCGGGTAGTCAGTCACCCAGAATGTGCAGTACTCTCACTCACTCACTCACTGAGTCACTCACTCGCTCCATTCCACCTGGGAATTATCACTGTGAGATTAGAAATTTGCAACACTACTGAATGAGAAGTTTTGCATATATTATGACTCGTTTTCAAAAGTACCTGGCCATATAGGCAGCCATACTCAACTTCGGAGGAATTTTTTCCCTAAGAGTGCAGGTTGTTAAGTTCGCGATGTTTTCTTATTAGTGACTGGCAGAGTGTACAAATCCTGTTGCACTTTTCGTAAGAGTAGGCCATTGCAGTGTTGATTCTAGGATTTCAAAAAAGGGGACCCAAGGGCCCCCTAAAATGAAAAAAAGGGGGCATTTGCCCCCCCCCCCTCCTTTCCCTTCATAAAAAAGGGGGCAAAAATTAAGTAGTACCTCATAATTTACCATAATTACTCTAATCTCTGCTATTTTTCAAGGACAAGAAACAAAACAAACAGGACGCTATGTAGGCAGACAGGATTAAATATAATACATCTTACCTACTGGCCTATTGCAGCTAGTCTGTAGAATGATTTTCTGACACAAGAAAGTAAGAGAGAGAGGGGGGGAAGGGGGGGGGTTAAAGTTTTATTTCCAGATTGTGGTACAATCAGATGTGGAGGGATACATATTACATAGATACAGGAGGAGATGCATTATTTGTATACAAGAAATACAGAGAGAGGGGGGGGAGGGAGGAAGAGAAGGAGAGAGAGAGTCAAAAGTCAAATTTGTATTTCCATATTCTGAGTTGGAGAGAGAGCTAGATCTAAATTAAAAAAGAGGCAAGAGCCAAAATCAGTTTTGCCCTCCCCCCCTCCCCCCCCTAACCATATGAGAGGGGGGGGGAGAGAGAGAGAGAGAGTGAGGAGAGAGAGAGGAGAGAGAGAGGAGAGAGAGAGAGAGAGGAGGAGAGAGAGAGAGAGAGGAGAGAGAGAGAGAGAGAGATGGGGGAAGGAAGGAGGAATGTCAAAAGTCAATTTTGTATTTCCAATCAGAGTTGGAGGGAGAATTAGATTTAGATCTAGATGAGAAAGGGGGCTAAGGCCAATGCACAGAGAGAGAGAGAGGAGAGGAGAGAGAGAGAGAGAGAGAGAGAGAGAGAGAGAGAGAGAGAGAGAGGAGAGAGAGAGGAGAGAGAGGGAGGGAGGGGGGGAGGGGGGGAGGGAGGGAGGGCAAAGTCAATTTAGTATTTCCACTTTCAGAGTTAGAGAGAAAGATCTAGATGAGAAGAGAGATGAACACCAATATCAAAGTCTTGCCCCTTCCCCCTCCACATGAGAGAGAGAAAAAGAGGAGAGAGAGAGAGGAGAGAGAGAGGAGAGAGGAGAGAGAGAGAGAGAGAGAGGAGAGAGAGAGAGAGAGAGAGAGAGAGAGAGAAGAGAGAGGAGAGGAGAGAGAGAGAGAGAGAGAGAGGAGAGAGAAGAGAGAGAGAGGAGAAGATTTTCTGTTGGAGAGATCTAGATGAGAAGAGAGGTGAAATCCAATATCAGTCATGTTTTTTCCTCCCATACAGAGAGAGAGAGAGAAGAGAGAGGAGAGAGAGAGAGAGACAGAGAGAGACAGAGAGAGACAGAGAGAGAGGTCATTTTTGATACACACCCAATATATGGCGATAGTCTACCCTATGCTGTCATCATTCTTCTCAAGCCAGGGCTACTTGTCTGAAAAACCGCCTTGAAAACTCTTTGGTCTACCAGCTTTGAACCCTGCTGGGACATGGCGGCTTCTGCTATCTCCTTAATAATCTCTGTCATTGTTTATGTCACAATGATGTCACTTGTTTCAGGAGTACAAGGCTCCTTTGAAGATGACGTAATGACGTAAATAAGTAGCGAAATGACGTCAGACCAGCCGCTTTGTGATGACTATGATGACTGTAGGCGCTAATCAGTGCATCTTGCCGTCCCTGGGATATCAACATAATGACAAACGCATGTAGCGTTATTTTGAAATTGTACAAACGGCAGTTACGAGGGCGCACTGTTTGTTAAAATATGCACTATTCACAGTTTTTTTGCGTCCGTTAGGGCGCATTGGTCACATTATTTTGCGGCAAAGTTGAAAAAAATGCGGGAATCCCGCAAGGGCGCACCCTAGAATCAACACTGGTATTGTATAGTATTGCATTGTATTGTACTGTATTGCACTGTATTGTATTGTACTGTACTGTATTATACTGTATTGTACTGTACTGTATTGTACTGTACTGCATTGTACTGTACTGTACTGTACTGTATTGTACTGTATTGCACTGTATTGTATTGTACTGTATTGTAATGCATTGTACTGTACTGTATTGCACTGTATTGTATTGTACTCTATGTACTGTACTGCATTGTACTGTACTGTACTGTATTGCACTGTATTGTACTGTATTGCACTGTATTGTACTGCACTGTATTGTACTGCACTGTATTGTACTGCACTGTATTGTACTGCACTGTATTGTACTGTACTGTACTGTATTGCACTGTATTGTATTGCACTGTATTGTACTGTACTGTATTGTATTGTACTGTACTGTATTGCACTGTATTGTACTGTACTGTATTGTACTGCATTGTACTGTACTGTATTGTACTGTACTGTATTGTACTGTACTGCATTGTACTGTATTGTATTGTACTGTATTGTACTGTACTGCATTGTACTGCATTGTATTGTACTGTATTGTACTGTATTGCACTGTATTGTATTGTACTGCATTGTACTGTACTGTATTGTACTGATTGTACTGTATTGTATTGTACTGTATTGTACTGTATTGCACTGTATTGTATTGTACTGCATTGTACTGTACTGTATTGTACTGCATTGTACTGTACTGTATTGCACTGTATTGTATTGTACTGTATTGTACTGCATTGTACAGTACTGTATTGTACTGTACTGCATTGTACTGTACTGTACTGTACTGTATTGCACTGTATTGTATTGCACTGTATTGTATTGTACTGTGCTGTATTGTACTGTACTGTACGTACTGTACTGTACTGCATTGTACTGTCTTGTATTATAGATCTACACACACAACTCACTGCTGGCAGTTCCAGGGACAGAGAAGATGTACTGTGCTGGTCCTGGGATGTGGAGAGAAAAGAAAAATAGAAGAAAAAAAACAAGTGGCACTTCCAATACAGACTTTGTACACACACACAGAGAGACAGAGAGAGGCAGAGAGAGAGAGGAGAGAGAGAGAGAGGGGGGGGGGGAGAGAGAGAGAGAGAGAGAGAGAGGAGAGGAGAGAGGAGAGAGAGGAGAGGAGAGAGAGAGAGAGAGAGAGGAGAGGGGAGGGGAGAGAGAGAGAGAGAGAGAGAGAGAGAGAGAGAGGAGAGAGAGAAAGAGAAGGGGGGGGGGGGGGGGTCACAGCCATTTTCATTTTTGATTTCCAGCCGATAGTCTACCCTATGCCATCATTATTGTTGCCAAACACAGGCTACTTGTCTAGCTAGATCTGAAAAACAGCCTTGAAAATTCGTAGGTCTGCCAGCTTTAAACCCTGCCGGGACGGGGCTTCTTCCCTATAGATCTCCGTTACAATGACGTCACTTGTTTCAGGAGTACACGGCTCCTTTAAAAAATGACATAATGACTTAAATGAGTAGGAAAATGACGTCAGATCAGCTGCTTTGTCACGATTGCGATGACTGTAGGCGCTAATCAGTGCATCTTGCGGTCCATGGGGTATCAACGTAATGACCAACGCATTTAGCGCTTTTTTGAAACTATACAAACGGCAGTTGCGGGGCGGCACTGTTTGCTCAAATGTGCGCTATCCAGTTTTTTTTCTGTCCGTTAGGGCGCACTGGTCACATTATTTTGCAGCAAAGTTGAAGAAATGCGGGAATCCCGAAAGGGTGCACCTTAGAATAATAATAATAATAATAATACATGGAATTTGTTATAGCGCTATATCTTGCAAAAACAAATCAAAGCGCTTGCATTCGACCTACACAACACACAATCAGCAACAATTTACAGTTTTGACAAATTCGAATGTACACACACACACACGCAAACACGCACGCACGCACGCACACACACCTACAAACGTTATGCACTTTGGCAGGTGGATGTTGAAGGCAGGGACAGGTAAGAGATGGAAGCGGAAGGAGAAAAACTTGGGTTTGGAATAAGTGTGTCTTGAGGTTGGATTTAAAAGTGTCATAAGTAGGCTTTTGCCGGAGGGAGAGAGGAAGGTCGTTCCATCGATGGACCAGAAACAGAGAAAGAGCGGCGGCCAACGGTAGATAGGTTGAATCTGGGTATTCTTAAAGACAAAGTATCTGCCAACGAGCGGAGGGAGCGAGAAGGTGTGTACAAGTGAAGACATTCACAAAGGTTGGAGGGTGCAGTATTGTGGAGACATTTGTAACAGAGGGTATTGATCTTGTAGTTTACTCTCTGTGGTACGGGCAGCCAATGGAGAGATTGCAAGAGAGGAGTGTAATGTGCTCAGATTTTTTCTTTCTGAGGACCAGCAAGCTGCAGAGTTTTGTATACGTTGAAGGGAGTGGATGGATGATGCTGGCAGACCAGCCAAAAGAGAATTGCAATAGTCCAGACGTGAGAGAATAAGAGAAGTGACAAGTTTGGAAGTTGCATCAGTGGACAGGTACTTTCGAATTGCGCTAATACGCCGTAGTTGATAGTAGCATGACTGACAGGTTTGGGTAATGAATTTTTGCATGGAGAGAGTGTTGTCGACAACGACTCCTAGATACTTCACAGAAGTGGATAGCGGAACTGACGTATTGCCGAATTCTATTGAAGTTGTTGGAATGGAGGAGAGTTTGTGTTTGGTGCCTACGAGCATGGCTTCGGTTTTATCTGCATTTAGTTGTAATTTGTTTTGTATCATCCAGTGTTGGATATCTTGAAGGCAGCTGGTCATATTTGTCAAGAGAGAAGGAAGATTTTCAGGTGTGTCACTGCTTTGAATCTGCGAGTCCTCAGCATAAAAGTGATAATTGATATGATGACGGTCTATTATATGTGACAGTGGAGCAGTATAGAGGGTAAAAAGAAGAGGGCCCAGAACTGATCCCTGAGGGACACCACATTCCAGTTTGGCAGGTGCTGATTGAATCTTGTTTACTGCAACTGTATGGACTCGGTCTGCAAGGTATGAAGTGAACCAGGTGAGGGCTGTGCCTTTAACGCCAAACATGTTCTGGAGACGGGAGAGGAGAATTGAATGGTCTATAGTGTCAAAGGCAGCAGATAAGTCGAGAAGAGTACGAAGGGAGATTTTCCCTGAGTCAGAAGCATGGAGAAGCATGTTTAGAGTATGAACCAGGGTGGTTTCAGTGCTGTGGTTGACGCGATAGGCAGACTGAAAAGGGGGAAAGAGATTATTGGAAAGAAGATGGCTATTGAGTTGTTTCAGAACAACTTTTTCAAGGACTTTAGAGATGAAAGGCAGATTAGAGACGGGTCTATAGTTCTTCAGGATGTTAGGATCGAGGTCGTGCTTTTTGAGCAGAGGTGTGACTATCGCAGTTTTGAGAGCTGATGGAAAATTTCCAGAAAGAAGAGATGAGTTTACTATTTTTGTGATAGTAGGTATAAGCTGTGGAATGCACTGAATGAAAAGAGAAGCAGGTACAGGATCGAGATCGCATGATTTTATTGTCATTTCTTTCAGAATGTTCTTGATTTCTTTATCACTTGTTGGGTGAAAGACAAGAAGAGGAGTGCCAGTGAATTGGGGATCAGAAGGTGCAGGTCGGAAAGAAGTCTGATCCAGTTTGGAGCGGATGTTGCGGACTTTGTCAGAGAAGAATGAAGAAAATATACCAGGAAGTTCAGAGTGGCTGTGGGCAGTAGGCAGAGGGCTAGCCTTTGCAGATCCAAGGAGAGTTGAGGTGAGGGAAAAAAAGAGATTTCATGGACGTGGCATCGAGAACTTGAGCAGAATAATAGTTTGTCTTCGCTGAGTGGATTAAGGTTTTGACTTTGTTGATTTGTTTGTGAAAGAGCTGTTTGTTTGATTTCAGTTTTTGTTTTTCGCCATTTTCGCTCAAGTTGTCGGCGTTTGCGCTTTGCAACCAGTATGTCGTGAGTATACCATGGGGCGCAGGGCCTATCAGGCAGAACAACATCAGTGGGAGGTGCGTGCTCATCGAGCAGTTGGCTTAAAACAGTATTGTAATGTTCAGAAGGGTTAGTATGTTCAGGGGTTTTAGATAGGTGTTGGGCAGCTTGAGAAGAGAAGGTTTGAATATCAATTGCCTTGAGATTGCGACGGGTGACGCGCTTTTTCTTTTTGACAGGCCTAGTGATGTTGAGAGAGAAGAGGATGGCAGAATGATCGGAAAGCAGTTCATTAGTGACAGACACAGATGTAACAAGATCAAGTGAAAGATCAGAAATGAGCCAGTCTAAGATGTGACCTGACCTGTGAGTTGGCTCGTTGACCAGCTGGGAAAGAGAGTGGTTGGACAGAGAAAGAGAAAGACGCTTGACATCTGGACAAGACTGGTTGTCAAAGTGGAAATTGAAGTCGCCAAGAATTATAAGTTTCTTGGGAGAGAGGCTGTAATGATCCAGGAGTGACTGAAATTCTTAATGAAAAAGGGAAGATGTCAGATTGTTTTTACGACTAGGAGGTGGATGGTACAGACAGCAGAAAGTGATAGAGTGGCCGGGTAAGCTGAGGTTGAGTTCACAGACTTCAAAGGATGCAGGTGAGAAAGGGAGGGAGTGACAGAAAGAAAGAGCTGGGTGCAAAGTGTCTTTGTAGGTGATGGCAATGCCACCTCCACGGGAGAGTCTAGGGAAAGAACGAGTTTTGTAGCCAGGTGGTGTCAGCTGTTTTATTATTGGTTCGTTGCCCTGTGGTTTTAACCATGTTTCGGTAAGAAAAGCTAAGTCTATGTTCTGTTCAGAGATAAAATTAGAGAGAAGATCGGCCTTACCATCTGGGCAGACAGACTGCACATTGTACAGACAGATGTTAAGAAGATTTGAAGGAGGGGGAGAGGTTGAAGTTGAAAGTGGTGAGTTGGGGAGACAATCAGAGGATGAGGATGAAAGCGTGGTGGTGAAGTAGACAGTGGAAGAACAGACAAGAGTTTGGATGCTGAGTCAGGTGTGGAGGGTGGTAAAGGAAGTGGGTCAGGTTGGGGATTTGAAACTTTGCACACAGCATGATACGCATTACAAGCAGGGGAATCATTGCCAGAGTCACATACAGCAGGAGACACATTACAATCAGTGAAAACATTGTCAGAGTCACAGAAATCAGGAGTCGAGGGAAGCATATAACAGGGAACTGAGGCAGTGTGGTCGGTGGTGGTTGCGGTAGTCTCAGAAATGGAAGTGACGTCAGAGGTGAGGGGGGAGACACGTGCAGGCTGAATGCACTGCAGGCGATGACGTACGCCTGCACGTGTTCCTCTTCTGGTTTTACGGCGATGGATACCCAGGTTTGAAATATGTTGTTTGATGTCTGGGTCAAGTCTATTTTGTTTGCGGCCTATTTGACGTATGAAGGATACTCTAGAGTCTGCGTTGGTGAGTGTCATTGCGGTGGAGGGAGAAAAGCTGGATGGTGGTGATGGTGGTGGTGGTAGGAGTTCGTGCAACACGTGCAGTTTGTTACGATGCAGCAGGGTCAGGGTAGGCAGGGACAGCAAAGTCAGCACAGTTAGGTAAGCACAAATCATGACGCCATTTTTTTTTTATAAACAAAAATATTCAAAAGATGAAAAAGTTTAGAATTGAAATATTTCGCAAAATAAACAATATTGAGAAAAACTGCTCTGACCGCTAGATTGTGGAGAGGAAAACGAACACGATGATATAAGAATTGTACCTGTAGGATAATTGAAAAATACACAAATTCACGCTTTCAGACAGAGCAATGCACCATGCTGCCACCAGGCGCAAAAGCACTCGCACACATCAACACTGGTACTGTATTGTACTGTATTGAATCAACACTGGTACTGTATTGTACTGTATTGTGTTGTATTGTACTATATAATACTGTATTGTATTGTACTGTATTGTATTGTACTGTACTGTATTGTACTGTATGTACTATACTGTATTGTATTGTACTGTATTGTTTTGTACTGTATTGTATTGTACTGTATTGTATTGTACTATACTGTATTATACTGAACTGTACTGTATTGTATTGTACTGCATTGTATTGTACTGTGTTGTTTTGTACTGTATTGTACTGTACTGTATTGTACTGCATTGCATTGTACTGTACTGTATTGTATCGTACTGTATTGCATTGTAATGTACTTGTATTGCATTGTACTGTACTGTATTACACTGTATTGTACTGTATTGCACTGTATTGTATTGTACTGTATTGTACTGTATTGCATTGTACTGTATTGTACTGTATTGTACTGTACTGTTATTGTATTGTACTGTATTGTACTGTATTGTACTGTATCGTACTGTATTGTATTGTACTGTATTGTACTGTTTTGTATTGTACTGTATTGTACTGTATTGTATTGTACTGTATTGTTTTTGAATTGTACTGTACTGTACTGTACTTGTCTTGCATTGTATTGTATTGTTTTTGAATTTGTACTGTACTGTACTGTACTGTACTGTACCGTATTGTACTGTACTGCATTGTATTGTACTGTCTTGTATTATAGATCTAATAATAATAATAATACATGGAATTTGTATAGCGCTATATCTTGTAAAAACAAATCAAAGCGCTTGCATTCGACCAACACAACACACAATTAAACAACAATTTACAGTTTTAACAAATTCGAATGTACACACATACACTCACGCACGCACGCAAGCACGCAACACGCGCGCGGGCACACACACCTACAAACGTTATGCACTTTGGCAGGTGGATGTTGAAGGCAGGGACAGGTAAGAGATGGAAGCGGAAAGGAGAAAACTTAGGTTTGGAATAAGTGTGTCTTGAGGTTGGATTTAAAAGTATCTACACACACAACTCACTGCTGGCAGTTCCAGGGACAGAGAAGATGTGCTGTGCTGGTCCTGGGACGTGGAGAGAAAAGAAAAATAGAAGAAAAAAAACAAGTGGCACTTCCAATACAGACTTTGTACATGCAGAGAGAGAGACAGAGAGAGGCAGAGACAGAGAGAGAGAGAGAGAGAAGGGGGGGGGGGAGAGAGAGGGGGGGGAGAGAGAGATGGGGGCAGGGGTAGAGAGAGGTGGGGATGGAGAGGGGGAGAGAAAGAGATGGAGAGAGAAAGAGATGGAGACAGAGAGAGACAGACAGACAGACAGAGAGAGACAGAGAGAGAGACAGAGAGAGAGACAGAGAGAGACAGAGAGAGAAAAGGGGGTGAGAGAGAGATAGAGACAGACAGAGAGACAGACAGAGACACAGACAGAGAAAGGGGGTGAAGAGAGAGAGAGAGAGACAGGGAGAGGGGGGGGAGAGAGAAAGAGTGAGACAGAGAGAAAGAGAGACAAAGAGAAAGAGAGAGACAGAAAGAGAGAGAGAGGGGGGGGGGGGTAGAGAAAGAGAGACGGAGAGATTGGGGGAGAGAAAGAGAGAAAGAGAGAGAGGGAGGGGGAGAGGTAGAGCAGGATGGAAAGAGAGAGAGGGAGGGAGGGGAGAGAGAGAGGGAGGGAGGGGGGAAGGAAGGGGGGAGAGAGAGAGGGGGAGAGAGAAAAAGAGAGAGAGGGGGGAGGGAGGGAGAGGGAAAGAGAAAGAGACACAAAGACAGAGAGGGGTGGAGAGAGAAAAAGAACAGAGGCAGGGAGAGAGAGATAGAGGGGGCAGACAGAGAGAGAGGGAGACAGAGGGGCAGGGGGGCAGAGAGGAAGAGAGAGGGACAGGGAGAGAGGCAGAGACAGAAAGAGGGGCAGGGAGAGAGGCAGAGAGAGAGACAGAAAGAGGGGAGGAGAGGGCAGAGAGAGAGACAGAAAGAGGGGAGAGAGGGCAGAGAGAGAGACAGAAAGAGGCGAGCAGGGAGAGAGGCAGAGAGAGAGACAGAAAGAGGGAGAGGGCAGAGAGAGGACAGAAGAGAGGGAGAGCAGAGAGACAGAAAGAGGGGAGAGAGGCAGAGAGAGAGACAGAAAGAGGGGCAGGGAGAGAGGCAGAGAGAGAGACAGGGAGAGAGACAGAGACAGAAAGAGGGGCAGGGAGAGAGGCAGAGAGAGAGACAGGGAGAGAGACAGAGACAGAAAGAGGGGCAGGGGAGAGAGGCAGAGAGAGAGGCAGGGAGAGAGAGATAGAGGGGGGGCAGACAGAGAGAGAGAGGGAGGGGGAGACAGAGGGGCAGGGGGGGGGGGGGGGGGGGCAGAGAGGGAGAGAGAGAGAGAGGACAGAGAGAGAGGCAGAGACAGAAAGAGGGACAGGAAAGGAGAGGGCAGAGACAGAAAGAGGGGCAGGGAGAGAGACAGAGACAGAAAAGAGGGGCAGGGAGAGAGAGACAGAGACAGAAAGAGGGGCAGGGACAGAGAACAGAGGACAGACAGAAAAGAGGGGCAGGGAGAGAGACAGAAAGAGGGACAGGGAGAGAGACAGAGACAGAGACAGACAGAGGGGCAGGGAGAGAGGCAAAGAGAGAGACAAAGCATGAGAGAGAGACAGAGACTGAGACAGAGACAAGGAGAGAAGGAGTGACAGAGAGAGAAAGAGACAGACAGAAGGGGAGTGACACAGAGAGACTGAGAGGTAGAAAGAGAGAAAGATATAAAGAGAGACAGAGAGAGAGAGAGACAGAGAGACAGAGACAAACAACCCCCACCCCTAACCCCCCTTTTTTTCTCCCTATCCTGTCTTCATGTGTATTTTCTTTCCGTATCAGAATGGGGGTCCTTTTTCGTTTTTTGTCACAGCAGATTTCTCTGCATGAAATTCGGGCTGCTCTCCCCGGGGAGAGCGCATTGCCACAAGTGCAGCGCCTACCCATTATTTTATTTTTCTTCAGGATGGTGTCTAAACACGACACCTGTGTGCATGCTGGTTTTTTTTTTATATAATTGTGTCATCCGCTCCTACTGGCACATGATGGCCTGCTCTTCCGAAAGGCGGAATGGGGTTTTAATGTGTGTGCAAGATGTTCTGCGTGTGTTCGCACACGGGGCCTTGGTTTATAGTCTCATCTGAATGACACATTCTACCAGGGATGACCCTCCCATTGCCATAGTGGGTTCTTTAATGCGCGCTGAATGCACACGTCACGTCGTGGAGGACCTCAGCTTTAGCGCCTCATCCAAGACATGTAGTTCTTGTGGCTCTTTGGGGATTTTCACATTTTCAGTATTATTCATGCTCTCATCCAAGACATGTAGTTCTTGTGGCTCTTTGGGGATTTTCACATTTTCAGTATTATTCATGCTCTCATCCAAGACATGTAGTTCTTGTGGCTCTTTGGGGATTTTCACATTTTCAGTATTATTCATGCTCTCATCCAAGACATTGTAGTTCTTGTGGCTCTTTGGGGATTTTCACATTTTCAGTATTATTCATGCTCTCATCCAAGACATTGTAGTTCTTGTGGCTCTTTGGGGATTTTCACATTTTCAGTATTAT
>CM060346.1:5358155-5363155 GCA_030674155.1 Stramonita haemastoma
ACCTGAAACCCCCACCACTAAGTTCTTAGATCACTGTGAAACTTTGTTACAGTATCTGAGTGTTGCATAGTAGGGAAGGGCTGGGAAATGGTTGGTTGCCCTATAAAAAAAAAATTTCTATCAAAACTAAAGAAAAATGCTCAGTTTGATGTTTAATTTAGGAGTACAAACACAACAGAGAGAATGTCATTCTTCTGACGGCTATACAGTTCTACCTTCATGCAATGCAAACAACCAAAAACAACCAAAAACAAACGAAAAAAACATTTACGACACAGTCATGCACTGACGACAAAAAATGCTTCAAACTTGCCAACATGCTGTGCGGTGAATGGCAATTTTTCTCAACATTCTTCCTTCGCACAGGAAACTACAACATGCAGTGTAGCCACCAGCCACGGGACAGGGATAGCCTGGTGGTTAGAGTGAGGCGCTCATGATCTGCTGACACGGGTTCAAATCTCGTTCAAGAGGATTTTTCTTCTGGAGTTTCATCAGTGCTGACTCCACTCCCCCCTTACAGTTTTTCAGATGAGACGATAAACCGAGGTCCCATGTGCAACAAACGCACGCAGAACATCTTACGTACAGGTTAAAACCCATTCCACTTTTCGAAAGAGTAGGTCACTGTGTGCCAGTGGCAACGGATAACAAATTTACAAAAACTGCATACACACGAAGGGAGGGAAGGGAGACGGAAGAAGGGGGGAGGAAGTGGGATGGATGTACAAAAAACACATGATGTTTATTCCATTATCTTCGAAATAAGATAAACTATATACAAAAAAAAAAATGAATACATAGGTAAATAAATAACAGCCACTTCTTTTATGACTCACCATTGTCTGAACCAGGCAAACCTGTTAGCCCCAAAGGGGCAGAGGGAAGGAGGGGCAAACCTGTTAGCCCCAAAAGGGGCACGGGGAAGGGAGGGGGAGGAAGGAGGGGGCAAACCTGTTAGCCCCAAAAGGGGCAGGGGGAAGGAGGGGAGGGAAGGAGGGGCAAACTGTTAGCCCAAAGGGGCAGGGAAGGGAGGGAGGAGAGGGGCAAACTGTACCAAAGGGGAGGGGGAGGGGGGGGGGTATTGATCAATACAGCAGTGCTTGAATTTTTAGGTTCCCCGTGAAGTTTATCCTCCAAGAAATGCACACGCCCACACACACACACACACACACACACACACACACACACACACACACACACACACACACACACACACACACACACAGAGTTGATCATACTCACCGCTAACAGTAACCGACCCCACTTGGTAGCTCTGTGCAAACTTGGAAAAGCCCTTAGTGTTGCGCATCACATAGCAGCGATATTGTCGCTGGGAGTCTGCCACGGTCAGCCGACGGGTCAGAGTGCTAGTCTGCGTTTTGTAGCAGGAGCGGTTGATGAGGGACTGCGTCTTAATGTCCTGCTCTTCACCGTCATACGGGGACCAGCTGCTCCCGACTTACTGTACTCCCACCGCCATCGGATCTGTAACGTGTCACGATGTTTTGAAATTTAAGATTTTCCCCTCCTGTCTCATCTTATAGCTGCCCTGCTCTCTACAGCCGAAACATCCACCACCCTGCCAAAGTGTATAACCTTTGCGTGTGTGTGTGTGTGTGCGTGGTGTGGTGTGTGTGTGTGTGTGTGTGTGTGTGTGTGTGTGTGTGTGTGTGTGTGTGTGTGTGGTGTGTGTGTGTGTAGTGTATGTGTAGTTGTGTGTGTGTGTGTGTAGTGTATGGTGTGTGTGTGTGTGTGTGTGTGTGTGTGTGTGTGTGTGTGTGTGTGTGTGTGTGTGTGTGTGTGTGTGTGTGTGTGTATGGTGTGAGTGTCTGTGTGAGGGGTGATGGGGTGTGTGTGAGTAGTGTATAGTGTAGTGTAGTGTAGTGTAGTGTAGTGTAGTGTAGTGTGTGTGTGTGTGTGTGTGTGTGTGTGTGTGTGTGTGTGTGTGTGTGTGTGTGTGTGTGTGTGTGTGGTGTGTGTGTGTGTGTGTGTGTAGTGTGTGTAGATGTGTGTGTGGTAGTGTGTGTATGGAGTGAGTGAGTGAGTGAGTGAGTGAGTGAGTGAGTGATGAGTGAGTGAGTGAGTGAGTGAGTGAGTGAGTGAGTGAGTGGTGCGTGCGTGCGTGCGTGCGTGCGTGGCAGTGTGTGTGTGAAAAATCTAAATTGTTATTGGTTGCATGCGTAAAAATATGTTGAATACAAGTGCTTTGATTTGTTTTTTGCAAGATATAGCACTATAGAAATTCCATTTATTATAATTATAAAATCAGCGAATGTGCGCATGCAGCTTCAGTTACATGTGTGTGCACACACTTTTTGCTGCAAATATTAAAGTAAAAAAAAAAAATGCTGTAAATAGGGTCTTGAGGGTCAAAGAAGGTAAAGTAATGCAGTGAGGGAGAGGAAATGGGCGCCACCAGCCCTCAATATGCTGGCCCCTGGAGAAGCTTAAGGTCTCTGATGCCTCGCTCTCCCCTACGACAACATGGGTTATGGGAACACCTTTACCTTGACAGCAAATTAGGGTCAGGGAAGGTAAAGTAAAGCAGCGAGGGAGAGGAGATGGGCGCCACCAGCCCTCAATATGCTGGCCCCTGGAGAAGCTTAAGGTCTCTGATGCCTCGCTCTCCCCTACGACAACATGGGTTATGGGAACACCTTTACCTTGACAGCAAATTAGGGTCAGGGAAGGTAATGCAGTGAGGGAGAGGAAGGAGATGGGCGCCACCGGCCCTCAAGATGCTTTTTGTTGTGTTGTTGTTGTTGTTTTTTGCCCTCAAGATGCTGACCCCTGGAGAAGCCGAGGTCTCTGATGCCTTGCTCTCCCCTACGACCACATACTCATAGGTTATGGGAACACCTTTACCTTTTTACCTCAGAGCAAAAGAAAGCATGAGGATGCCTCGATACTTCAGCACAAGGTAAAAGAAATCTTACACTTTAATAATCAATGCTTTTTTTTTTTGGTGCAGTGACTACTAAAGTTGTAAAAATTACTTCCCTTCAACACAAGTTTCACAGTAAATGAACTGTGTGCCCTCAGGGGAGTAAGATGGGGGTTTTTGCTGTCATTTTTTAAAAGGATACGAGCTAATTGAACTGTCCCTGCCCTTTTTTGCTGTCATTTTTTAAAAGGATAGAGCTAATTGAACTGTCCCTGCCCTTTTTTGCTGTCATTTTTTAAAAGAATAAGAGCTAATTGAACTGTCCCTGCCCCCTTCCTCGTGCGCCCTCAGTCATTGAACGACACACTCTCACCTGGGATGTATTGCTGCTGACACAGGGACAGCACCCTCTCACCTGGGATGTTGGTATGTCTGCTGCATAGGGGATACTGTCCCCCCACCTCAACCTGGGATGTATGTCTGCTGACACAGGGACAGCACACCTCCACCTGGGATGTATGTCTGCTGACACAGGGACAGCACACCTCCACCTGGGATGTTGGTATGTCTGCTGACACAGGGACAGCACACCTCCACCTGGGATGTATGTCTGCTGACACAGGGACAGCACACCTCCACCTGGGATGTATGTCTGCTGACACAGGGACAGCACACCTCCACCTGGGATGTATGTCTGCTGACACAGGGACAGCACACCTCCACCTGGGATGTATGTCTACTGACACAGGGACAGCACACCTCCACCTGGGATGTGGTATGTCTGCTGACACAGGGACAGCACACCTCCACCTGAAATGTGTGTCTGCTGACACAGGGACGGGATAGGTAGGCTGGTGGTCAGAGTGATGCACTCGTCATCTGCTGACCCAGGTTACAATCTCCTTCAAAAGGATTTTTTCTTCTGGAGTTAACTCCAACCCCCCCCCCCCCCCCTAAAAGTCCTTCAGGCAAGACTAATAAACCGAGGCCCCGTGTGCGGCGAACACAGGCAAGAAAATCTTGTTGCGCACATTAAAACCCTGTTCCGTTTTTCGGAAGAGTAGGCCTGTTGTGTGCCAGTGGTGGGAACGGATGACAAAATTGACAAAAACTGAATAGACACGTGGGGGGGGGTAGTGGGCGCTGGATGTAAAAAAAATTTTTTTTTTTTAAAGCACACAAGTGCTTATTCCATTATTCCCAATAAAAATAATAAAAAGAATTTTTTTAAATTTAATCTTCGAAATGAAAAGAATTTTAAAAAAAAAAAAAAAAAAAAACCAACAGTAGTACAAAGGAAGACAGACAGACAGACAGACAGACGCTCTGCCCTGACCCTCTGGGGGAGCAGTTGAGGAGGCCTGTGTGTCAGTGCCCCTCTCCTTTGAAGCACCCACCTGAGGGTCGTCCGTGCTCCCCGTCGTGTTCACAGACCCCACAGGGCCGCTACAGGTCAAGGTCAGCGTGCTGTTCTCATTCCACACTCTGCTGGGGTTGGGGGGAGACGACGTCATGGTAATCTCTCCTGGGCTGACTGAAAATCAGTACAAACAAAAACATAAACACATGGTGTGAAACAGCGATCATGACATCCCATCCCTATTTTAGTGGGGATACCACTGTCATCAGACGCAAGGCCTGTCAATATAAACAGCATCCCCACCACCTGGAAATTCTGCACTAGCCCTTTCCCTCTTTTCTATCCCTCTAGTTAAATTTCTGCCTTTCTTGTGTTTTTCTTCCTGTCAGTGTCATCATCCCCTCCTTGTTTATATGGTTCAGGCTAAGATTAGTCAAAGTCAAAGTCAAACTTTTATTTCCAGATGGTACATTGAGTAAGCAGTGCAATTGCTTTTTTTCATCAAGCCATCCATCTAAGAAAAAAAAAAGAAAAAAAGGAGAAAAAAAAGAGAGAATAATCATATTTGAACAAGGAAAAACTTAAAGAAGATATGTGGTACAAATGAAAAGATTAAAAATGAACTTGAAAAATATTCACACCAAAAGAAGAAACTACACACTCACACACAAACACACACACACACACACACACACACACACACAATAATATCAATATATATAACTATATCACAATATATATATATATATATAT
>CM060346.1:5368155-5395655 GCA_030674155.1 Stramonita haemastoma
TTCTAGATCTGTACGCAAATTGTAATGGGTCAAGGTCTTTCTCTGTAACAGAAAGAATGAGAGATTTTATGATCTTTTCTAATGTTTTCATCACCAGTGATGTGAGAGCTACAGGTCTGAAATCATTAGGCCGAGTAGGATTGGGTTTCTTTGGAAGAGGTATAACATTGGAAGTCTTCCAAATAACTGGTATCTGGCAAGTGTCCAGCGAGGTCTGGAACAGGTGCTGAAAGACACTTGCAAGCTCAGTGGCTCAGAACTTAAGGGTTCTACCACATATACCATCTGGCCCAGGAGATTTGTTAATGTTTATTGCCTTGGAGTGCTTACAGATAACTTCTTCATCAACAATGACCCTACTCTCAAAAAGCAGAGATTCTATCAGGCCATTTATTTCCTCTAAAAAATCATGCTTTTCAAAGCGAGTGAAAAATGTGTTTAAATGGTCTGCTAAGTTGTTATCGCATACCCCCTGCAGACTGATCTTTGACCTATGTGGTGCAGCTGTCATATTTACTGCTGACATATTTTTGATGCCCTGCCATGCTGCCCGAAAATTGTTCCCAGCAAACTTGTTTTCTTACATTTATACTCCCGTCTAGCCTGTGAAACAGCAGCTATGACTTCTTTATTTATTTGTTTCTTTTGTTCTTCTGTGCCTGTGTAAAATACTACTTTCTTTTTGTTTAATATCCATTTCAGGTCCTTTGTAACCCAAGGTTTGTTATTGGGGTAAATAGTTATCTCCTTTGTTGGAATAACACAACTAACACAAAACATACATGAGTGAAGGCACTGGCAAGCCTGCACCTGAAGTTGACTTGGGAGATCATAAAAATCCCCACCCTTCATTCACCAAACGCAGCCAGGATTTGAACCCACGACTTCAAGGGCATATGGAATTGAAGTTGAATTGTCAGATTATTTAAGCACTCCCCTAGATACTAGCGTCTGTCAAACTTGTTCTAAAGGGAATCATTACAATACACACATGTATGCACACACATACTGACACAGTAACAAACACCTACCCATCTGACACACACACACACACACACACACACACACACACACACACACACACATAAAACACACGCACGCACGCACGCAGCGCACGCACGCACGCACGCACGCACGCACGCACGCAGCCGCACGCACCACACACACACACACACACACACACACACACACACACACACGTCTGTCTGTCTGTCTGTCTGTCTCCTCTCACAACACACACACACACACACACACACACACACACACACACACACACACACCCCAATCTCACTCACTCACTCACTCACTCACTCACTCACTCACTCACTCACCCCTCACACACACACACACACACACACACACACACACACACACGGGACGGGATAGCCTAATGGTCTGAACACTGCGCTGGCAATTTGATGACCAGAGTTCAATTCCCGGTTGAGGGGATTTTTCCCCTGGAGTTAACGTCAGTGCTGATTCCACTCTCCCCAAAAGTCTTTCGGATGAGACAGTAAACCGAGACCCAGTGTGTGAACGCATGCAGAACATCTTGCGCACATGTTAAATCCTGTTCCGCTTTTCATAAGAGTAGGCCATGGTGTGCCAGTGGGAACAGATGACAATATTTACACAACTGCATACACACAGGGACTGGATGAAAAAAGCACATGAGTGCTTATTCTATTATCCTCGATATAAAAGAATAAAACAAAATAAATAAAATAAAACACACACACACACCACACATTCAAAACAAAACAGCAAAACAAAAACCCCGGTTAAATTAACAAACATACAAACAAACAGACAAAAACCACAGCCCAAACCTCAAAGCAGCTCACCTTCCACTTTCAATTCATCTTCATCCCTGGCCTCGTTCAAAGTAGTCGTATAGTAGGAGACAGCACACACATACGAGCCCTCGTCGCTACAGCTGGCTTTACTCATTTCCAAGGTGATCTTTCTGTCATTAACCGTCCCAGAGACCGAGGCCCCTGGCAGGGGGGTAGCTAGAGTAGCAACGCCGTTATTCTTAATGGACAGAGCTTTCACCAGGTCGACGAGTCGAGATGGGTTGGATTTGTTTCTCTTGGAGAGGACCATGCCCAGGACATCGATGACTCCGGACGGGGGCTGGCACGAGATGTTGATCCGGGTTCCTGAGGAGGTCGTGTTCGGGGTCAGTTCGATTTTCGAGGGCTGAAAGGTGAGGATGGACTTGTTGTTGTCCTGTGCCCAGCCTGAAACATGCCGTTTTGGTTTTGTGAGAAGTGGGGAGGGAAGGGGGGGTGGGGGGGGTTGTTTTGGGGGGGGTTTGTTTCATTTTTTTCTTGGGCTTTTTTTTTATGAGAAGTGTTTGTTTAGGGAGAGGGGGGGAGTTGTTTTGGGGGGTTTTGTTGGGTTTTTTGTTGTTGTTTTTTGTGACAAGTGTTTGTTTCGGGTGGGGGAGGGGGTGGGGTTTGTTGGTTTGTTGTTGTTTTTTTTATTGAACTTTAAGGATTTTTTTTTTCTTAATGAAGTGATATTATTAGAGAAAGAAAAATTATTGAGCGAAAAGATGTCATGTATATCAGGAGCAGGTGTGTTATACATTACACATGATTAGTGTCAGTAAACATCCAATCTTACTAATAGTACTCATTCTTACTACGTAGCGGGTGTACAAATATGTTGGTGGGTGTACAGTGGTCCAGACTAGAGTAATGATATAAGCATTCTTCTTCTAGAAAGCAAGAAGTGGCGGTTCCATCCCAAAATTTTATGAACCTTTGTGGTCATAGGGGAGCGAGCATCAGAGACCTCAGCTTCTCTACGGGCCAGCATGTTGAGGGTAAAGGTGTCCATAACCTTTGTGGTCATAGGGGAGCGAGCATCAGAGACCTCAGCTTCTCTACGGGCCAGCATGTTGAGGGCAGGTGGCGCCATCTCTTCTCCTCACTGCTTTACCTTCCTGACCCTAAAGAGGGCAGGTACCCATTTACAGCTGGTGAACTGGGGGAACTGTACTGAAGCCAAGGCATGCAAACGGTTACGGTTACCCATCCCATGGGTAACCATGCTTGATGCTGCTTAACTTTGACTTGGGGAACGTGAGTGCTCTGACCACTGAGCTATCCCGTCTTTAAAATGCAACAATAAAACCAATGTCTAATGTGCAGCACATATATTCAGCACACATAAAAAGAACCCACATCAAGAAGAGAGTTACATGATCAGCAAAAGTCTGTAGAAAAACACCACTCTTGCCTTTTTTTTTTTTTTTTTTAAATGGTTGGTGCTGCCTTGTAATGCCCTTTCCTAGGCAAGAGCAAAACCAATTTAAGAATTTTACATCAGAGAAACCTGCCATGGCTGAAAGTGGCATACAATACAATACAGTACAGTACAATACAATACAATACAGTGTTTTGTATTTGTTACAATGCAATTTGTGACGTTCCACCACATAATGAGTCACATTGCTGCACCAGAGGTCAATTTTTTGTTACTCATTTGCTCATGAATAATTTGCAAAGGATATGCAATACAAAACAAACCAAAAAACCCCACAGATTGAAAATCGGACAGTTCTATGAAAAGTTATTACAGATTGAAATGATAGACTGCAGGAAGTGAAAAATTGAGATTTCAACAGACATAAGTGACAAGTTTAGCATCATGCAAGGTGGTCAGAATGAGGGCTTGGGCATTTTTAAACAAGAGTAAATAAAAATTATGCTCTAATACTTCACTACAAGGTAGAGTAGTGACTCCACTGACATAAGTGACAAGTTTAGCATCATAGAAGGTGGTCAGAATGAGGGCTTGGGTATTTTTAAACACACTTTACAGTTAAAGTAAATTTTAAAAATTACGCTTTGATACTTCATTACAAGGTAGAGTAATGCTAATGGCTGTAGTTTTAAAACTCATCAAAATCTCAATATATATCAAAATCCTGACCCCCACCTGCCTAAAATGGCTCCTAGTGGAAAAGTGGGTCAAGTGCAAAGCGACTCATTTTATGGTGGAATGTCACATAATAAATATCAAATACAGCACAAAGCAAAATTTCAATGCCCACCACGCTCTTGACACTGTGCAGATACATGTGTGACGCTCTACAACAAAATGAGTTGCTTAGCATCTGACCCCACTTTCCGCTTAGAGCCATTTTAGGCAGGTGGGATCAGGTTGTCAATTTTGAGATTTTGATTGATTATAAAACTACAGTCATTGTTCTACCTTGTAATGAAATTGAAATATCAAGTCATAATTTTGTATCATTTTGCTTTTAAACATGTTTTTAAAATACCCAAGCCCTAATTCTGACTACCTTTTATGATGCTTAACTTGTCAATTACTCATTTTGTCATTTCCTGCATGCATGCAGTCTGCTAATACTATTTAAAGTTGTAATAACTTTAGATAGAATTGTCCGATTTTCAATCTGTTTTTTGCATTATACATCCATTTTATTGCAGATTAATAACATGTCAATAACTAAATATTGACCTCTGGTGCAATGTGATTCATTACGTGGTGCATCACATATGTAAGTCTGTCAGCATGCTGAAACACATTAAATTTTGTATGGAATTTCCAGGGTTCGCGATAACCGGTAATTGTCAGTATTTTACCGATTGTAAACAGGGAATACCGAAAATTTTCGAAGCAACCGGTACCCGCGTACCGATTCTGTTTGCCTGTGACCGATTAGATTTCCGTCTCAAAAAAAAAAGTCTAAAGTGACATTTTCTGACAGTCTGTCATGCGCCTGTACTGTACTTACGCACCTACCCCTTCCCACCCCTTCCAATGAACATCTCTGGCGCCAGCATAATTAGCCTAGCACGCAGAACTGCAAGCTTTACTGTGAAAGAATAGAGCTTCGCGCTCTTCTCCGCATGACAGTGACTTCCATTCACAATGAGTAAATGGGGCCTAGATTTATTTATTCTTTATTCTTTTAATCTTTTATATCGAGGATAATGGAATAAGCACTCCTGTGCTTTTTTACATCCAATCCCCATGTGTATGCAGTTTTGTAAATGTCATCTGTTCCCACCGGCACACGAATGGCCTGCTCTTACGAATAGCGAAAAGCGGAGGGTCTATGACTATGAATTTGCGCATTGCTTTCAGAGAGAAGAGTCGAAAACTCTATCTAAATTGAACGAAAGATCTAGATGAGCGCTAAGCATAGAAACAAGAAAGAAGAATATAAGTCTCACGAATGTTGTCATGCAAAACAACAGACTGACACAGACAGTGACACAGGCGCTAGAAAAAAAATCCCATTTCCTGCGTGGCTTTGTGCCCAAGAAGCAAGTGGCAGCAGCACGGCAGTCAAAGTCTGAGAGATTTGCGTTCAATTTAGATTTAGTTTTGCTGCCGAACAATCCCCCCCCTCCCCCACCCCCTCACTGAATAGTTTCGTTTTGTTCACAGTACGTACCTGATTTTATTTTCTGGGGACCGATTTTGGGGGAGTTGGTCAAGATATCTCTAAAATGGCAACTCGCAGTACCGGTTTTAAAAAATCCTAGCGCGAACCCTGAATTTCTGGTATATGGCAACTACCATCATGTACTATAACAATATTTATAAGTGTCTTATCTAAATAAATCTCACAGTTCATTTTTTTGGGTGCTATAAAGATACCAGCTACTATGGTGGAGGTTTTGTTGTGTTTACTGTTTTTTTCCTCCTTTTACTTTTTGTGCTTTCTTCACACTGTGTTGTGTGTGTGTGTGTGTGTGTGTGTGTGTGTGTGTGTGTGTGTGTGTGTGTGTGTGTGTGTGTGTGTGTGTGTGTGTGGTGTGTGTGTGCGTGTGTGTGTGTGTTGTGTGTGTGTGTGTAACAGTATATAAAATTATAAGTGTCTTATTTAATTAAATAAACCTCATCTCACAATTCATTTTTTTGTGTGGTATAAAGATACCAGCTACTATGGTGAGGTTTTTGCTTTGTTTACTGTTGTTGTTTTTCCTCCTTTTACTTTTTTGTGCTTTTCTTCACATTGTGTGTGTGTGTGGTGTGTCACTGTGTGTGTGTGTGTGTGTGTGTGTGTGTGTGTGTGTGTGTGTGTGTGTGTGTGTGTGCGTGCGTGCGTGCGTGCATGCGTGCGTGCGTGTGTGTGCGTATGTGCATGTGTGTGCGTGTGTGTGCGCGTATGTGTGTGTGTGCGTATGTGTGTGGTGTGTGTGCGTGTGCGTGTGCATATGTGTGCGGTGTGTGTGTGTGTGTGTGTGTGTGTGTGTGTGTGTGTTGTGTGTGTGTGTGTGTGCACATATGTGTGGTGTGTGTGTGTGTGTGCATGTACTACATATGTGTGTGTGTGTGTGTGTGTGTTGTGTGTGTGTGTGTGTGTGTGTGTGTGTGTGTGTTGTGTGTGTGTGTGTGCACATATGTGTGTGTGTGTGTGTGTGCATGTACATACATATGCGTGTTGTGTGTGTGTGTGTGTGTGTGTGTGTGTGTGTGTGTGTGGTCAAATCATAGCTTTGACTACTCTCTGTGCTCATCATAATGGGCACAAATATCACACACACACACACACACACACACACACACACACACACACACACACACACACACACACACAGGGGACGGGATAGTCTAGTAGTCAGAACATTGCGCTCGCAATTTGACGACCACTGGACAGGTTCGATTCCCGTTCAGGGAGATTTTTTTACTGGAGTTAACATCAGTGCTGACTCGCCCAAAGTCCTTCGGATGAGACTATAAACCAAGGCCCCGTATGTGAACGCACGCAGAACACGTCTTGCGCACACGTTAAATCCTGTTCCGCTTTTCATAAGAGTAGGCCATCGTGTGCCGGTGGGCTGCATACACACGGGGACTGGATGTAAAAATGCACGAGTGCTTATCCCATTATCCTTGATTTTAAAGAAAAAGAATAGAACAGAAAACACACACACAACTAATGATTTACAAATTAAAGTAATTTATAAAGAACTTTTTATGTTTAACAGTGTGATTTTTTATATGTGTTAGTAAAGTAAACAAACAGTATATCAGAACTGTGCAAAGTGATATTAGTGCAACAGCTGAATTGTTGCTTTAAAATGTTGATTTATAATACTAGTTTCTGTTTATTAAAAAAACAAACAAAACCAAAAGATCACAGTTCCAGTATGTTTTTACTTCACTACTTCAGTACTTGTCAACTGATACAACTTTCAATTTCATTTTGAGAAAATAGGTGATGTTACAATAACATTGACTCAAAACTTACATTAATTCGTCATTGCCTAATACCTACATGGGTGTCTGTCACCAAGTTTACGAGATTAGACCGTTTATTAAAACTCTCAATGCTCTGGGCTCCATGCCTTGTAGGACACATAGTCAACAAGCGAATATTTTGAACAGCCTTTCAAGTTGTTGGAACCCGGAAATGAATGTTCTTTCCTCAAACCAACTTTACAAAGTAGGCTAGGTACTCAGCGTAGACAGTCTGTCTCCAAGTTAATGATTAACACAAAAAATTGGTGTTGAAATGAAATATATAAGTAACTTCTTGCTGATCTCCTCTAGTATCAATAAACTTACATTTTACTAAATCATTTCGCTTGCACAACTTGCGGTCACATGCTTCACATGTTTTCAAATCGCTATCAGTGTGCGATCAAGCCCGATAAAAAGAAAAAATGGCCATCATGCTTTTGTAACGCTTACAAAGATCAGATTAGCAAAATAACGTCGTCTAATAATCTGATATCTACTACCTATGCACTGATCTAATGATTACTTACAGTTCTGGATCGAATACATCAGCAGAACAAGCACCACATGTGAAAACGCAGCCATTTCGCTACCTGTTGGTAACGCTGGATTGTTTAGGCCTAACTGTTCTCGCTGTTGTGTTCTCTCCTTTCTCCAGGTATCGTGACCTATTTTCAAGGGAGCTACTGTAGGCTCGCCCAGTCCAGTCAGTTAACGAACTCATTTGTTTTGACTCATTAGTGAGAGATGGTCATATTGCTCCTAAAACGTAGATCTAAATGTTTTCACAAAAAATGTAAATAAACCTATGTTTGATTTGGTCTATACGTATGTAAATGCTATTACAATGTGTGTCAGAACGCTGCTGCCATAATATGCAAAGCGTCTTGGAAACGAGAAAACATTTTTGATACGGTTGTTTAGTGACTGCTTTTGAAAAACTGTCGTCTGCGCATTGCTCTGAACACGGTTTAACTGTCTTCCAGTCGCCTATTTAAAGAAAGAAACCCAGCAGACATGTTATCAGCTTTTCTGCATTTTTCTTGATCGGTTTAAAGAGGAATTTTTTAGCCAACCATATGGTTTAGAGTGGTTTGATAAGGTTTTACACCTTCGCTGTCTTGAGCTACGTTTCAGCGCGGAGTGATATTTTTTTAACACAAATAAGCCTACAGAAGCCATTTCATTGGCTGATGTTTACATCTGGCCTACTGGGCGTGAACGGGCCCTATAGGGCTAGGCCAAAGATTCTCGGGCCCTATTGGGCTAGGCCTATCTGAGCATGAGATTATTTGGGTTTTTTTTATGAAATGGAATGCAGCTATGTTGAGTGTAAAAACTTTTTAAACTTTACTCTGCCGATGTTACATAGTAGGAAGGGGGTAGGTAGGCTTTAAGGTATTACCCTAGCAACCTGGGGGGGGGGGGGGGGGGGGCTATGTGCACACACAACACACACAGTTGCTCATGGAATAAGTAGGATGCTTTATTTTTGGTTTTGTTGATTTTCACAAAAAAGCTTATATGTCTTTTATTGTCAATGGTCTTATAACCTTGTATTCATTGGAGAGTGTGTGTGTCTGTGGTCTTTAGTTTAATGTCTATTCACATTAAGTGTGTGTATGTGTGTGTGTGTGTGTGTGTGTGCGCGCGTGTGTGCGTGTGTGTGTGTGTGCGTGTGTGCGTGAGTGTGTGTGTGTGTGCTGCATGCCTGCATGCATGCATGTTTGTTGTGTGTGTGTGTGTGTGTGTGTGTGTGTGTGTGTGGGGAGTGTGTGCATAGGTGCATGCTGCCTGTGTGGCGAAATCATAAGTTTATACAGTGGACCCACTCATAAGAAGCTCGCTTACAGTGAATCCCCCTTATAAGTGTGGCGGGGCGGTAATTAGATTACTTCCCATGCGATGGGAACAGCCAATCGCAGCGTTGTGGATCTAAATTTAGATCAACACCTGTGAATTGTGCGATGTTCTGTATCGTTGGGGGGTGGTCGAAAGCCGTTCTCTGCATGCACTTTGCCCGTAGCGGTAAAATGTAGTATTTATGCAGCCTCTTTTTAGAGGCCACATTCCCACTGTCTGACTGTGCTGTCGTCGCCAAGAAGTTGTACAGAGTCGCGGCAGATCAAATATCTGCACTCTGTTACATAAGAAGAAGGAAAAAAATTGGTTGTAAAGCTCTGGGATGTAAGAATCTTGCTTATAGGAAACCCCTCTTGTCAATTTATGGTCCCACAAAGGATGTTAGCTCGGATATAAGAAAAGTCTAGTCCTTTTGAGAACTTTACTTTGCAATAAGGAGACCTCCTTCAGTCAATTTCCTGTTAATAGCTCACCAAAGGAAAGCATTTCCATGAAAAACATGATTCTTTCAGGAAATTCTGAAGTCACACCAGATGTGGCTGGCAAGTTTTGAAGACAGGCACATAAAAGCAAAATTTCTTTAATAACATTGTGTTTCTTTTTCATTCATTGCATTATATGGACTCTCACACACAGCGTGTATTTTTAGCAACAGCTTCGGCAGGTGCCTTAGGCCCCTTCTTTCCCCTTTTTGATTGCTGGAATCAGAAAGGCGAAGCCAGCCTCAGATCTCAAAATTTGTGCCAGCACTTTGAACTGTTGTTGCTGTGGCTTGAATCCTCACAGTTAAGGGCCCAAGTTTCTCTTGTCAAACTAGTCAGTAAAAACCAATACATGCATAAAATTTGAACAAGTCGGCCTAAAAAGTACAGCCTCTTTTATTTTATCTTGTTGAGCATATGGTTGTCTTTCAAGTGTCATTTGTTTCCAGTAAATGACAATAAATTTATTTACCTGTGTTAGTTATTGTGACTTTATCTTCAAACAAGTTTATGAATTATGGTATCCTATTGACAGTTGTTTTTTTTTAGTTTCCCAGCTGTTTTAGTCTAGGCTTTCAGTAACACCTAATCAAAACTTATTTCCTGCTTGTTATCTATACCAGTACCAGTCAGGTGTCTGATAGTAAGTTTTATTCAATCTTTTCAAGGTTCCTTTGCTATTAACGATTTTTATTTCTGTGATAAGTGATACACCAAGATCTTGAGCCCACAGTCAAGCACTGATCACTTTATAATTATTCTCTTTCCAAGAAAAGTTTCTGCTTTATTTTAGGGATGGTTTTTCGTTTATAATTACAGAAATAAAAGTTGTTGAATCCACAGAATTCCTCTGTGTGTGTGTGTGTGTGTGTGTGTGTGTGTGTGTGTGTGTGTGGTGTGTGTGTGTGTGTGTGTTTGTCTGTCTGTCTGTCTGTCTGTCTGTCTGTTGTCTGTGGTGTGTGTGTTTTAAGTTGCTTTAGATTTTGAACATTCAACTAAAACATGGAGAAGGCTACAGTTTAAAATCTCATTGGTATAGACAGAAGGTGACCAGAACGAACATATTCAAGAACAACCACAGCAGCAGCAGCAGCAGCAGCAGCAGCAACAACAACAACAACAACAACAACAACAACAACAACAACAACAACAACAACAACAACAAACTTGAGTAATTGTAGATAGGGTGTGTTTTATGTTTTTACCATTATGAAATTCCAATTAGCTATTATTTTACTCATTTACACTTTTGCTGGCTTATAAGAAAGTACATTCAAAATAGTGTTCTGGTGCTCCGATATAAGGAAGCCCCTTAAAAACAAAGCCCGCTTATAAGAAAACCTAAAATCTGGTCTCCCGACTTTCTTATAAGCTGGTCCCACTGTATACATTTTTTCTCATTGTCTTAATAACTTTGCACTCCTTCATTGGGGGGGGGGGGGGGGTGCATACCCTGCACCTGCAGTGAGCTCTGGCAGGCACGTGTGTGTGTGTGTCAAGTCAAGTCAAGTCAAAAATGATCTTTATTGAGGGTAAAAGATTAAGTTTACACAACTTTTTTTCATCCTGCCCTCACTAAAAAAAATCATAAAGTTGACTTCTAAAGCATGCAAAGACAAATATCAACCTTGTTGAAAAACTCAAATAAATGAGGATTTTTTTACAACAAATCTCTCAAGATAAAAAACAACAACAAAAAACCCAGACCCAAGACAGTACAACATAAGCTCACGTCATACATACAAATGATAGAATTACAAAATAACATGGGCATGAATAACAACAAACATCCAAATGTGAGGTAGTATCGAACATAATCGTGGACTTACAGTTTGTCCATCAAATGTCTCTTCAAAAGCTTCTTAAACATTTGTTTAGAAGGAACTGATTTCAGACAGGGAGGTAGGTTATTCCACAATGTTCTTCCTGAATATGCAAGGCTTGATTTATAGAGATTATTATGGGGCCTGGGCAGAAACAGTCTATGGGTAGGCCTGTATTTATTGACAGCAAAATTTTCCACAATTCTCTTTGGGGCTTTTCCGTTTAATATATTGAACATACATAGGTACTTGTTGAACTGCAGTCTGTCTTTAAGTGGAAGAATATCTAGTTCTTTGTAGTTGGTGGTGGTCAGTGTATTAGGATTCAATCAGATTAGTTTAACAGCTCTTTTATGTAGGTGGCTTATATGCTTTAGGTTTGTTTCACTGGCACTGTCCCATAAGGTAGAAACATAATTTATAAGAGATAGAATATGTGCATGAAAGAATAGTTTTCGTGACTGTAGATTTAGAAAATTTTTGATTTTCCTAAGTTGATATAATCTTACTGAGATTCTTTTTCCTAATGCAGCTATGTGATCTGACCAAGACAAATCGTTGTCAATTACTGCACCTAGTACTTTGTGTGAGACTACTTCTTTGATTTGTTGTCCATGGATATATATAGGCGCGAATGGAGAACGCAATTTCTGTCTTTTTTGCCGAGTAGTTATAAACATACATTTTGTTTTATTAGAATTAAGAGACATGTGATTGAGTTATGTCCATTCAATAAGTTTATTGATATCTGCCTGCATATCATTCACAAGCTGGTTTGGATCATTGTTGTTACATTGAATTGATGTATCATCAGCAAACATTTGACATGAACAATGGATATGCAGAGGTAGGTCGTTAATATAAATGGAGAAAAGAAGTGGTCCTAGTATTGATCCCTGAGGTATTCCATATTTCACGGGTAATAAGGTTGATCTCCTAGGCCCGACTTCAACAAGTTGATGACGATTACTGAGAAATGAGTCTAAAAATGATAATGCTTGGTTAGAAATTTTATAGCATTTTAATTTTTTGATAAGGAGAGAGTGGCTAATAACGTCAGAGGCTTTAGCAAAGTCTAGAAAAAGGACTCCTGTGATTTCATTATTATTGATATTCAAAAGACAATGCTCAATGAGTTGTATTAAGGCTGTATGGCAAGAATGGTTTTCACGAAAACCTGACTGGTTTTCATGAATTAGATCATATGTTTTAAAATGAGAATGTAAGTGAAATTGTATATGTTTTTCTAATGGTTTAGATAGGACTGACAGTATGGATATTGGTCTGTAGTTTGATGGATTGGTTCGGTCTACTGATTTGTGTAAGGGTATTACTTTTGCTCGTTTAAACTTCATTGGGAAGTAATTCTTGTCAATACACAAGTTAAATATGTACGTTAGGGTGTCAGTTATAGCATATGCACTGATTTTTAATATTTGACTATCGATTTTGTCTAGGTCTTTTGATCTTGACTGTTTCAATTTGAGTATACTATGAAGCACTTCTGTTACTGTTATTGGGGTTATAACAAAATCAGTGTGTGTGTGTGTGTGTGGTGTGTGTGTGTGTGTGTGTGTGTGTGTGTGTGTGTGTGTGTGTGTGTGTGTGTGTGTGTGTGTGTCTGCGTGCATGTGTGTGTTGTTGTTGCTGTCTTCAATTTTATGTCTGTTCACTTTTAGTGATATTAGACGATGAAAAAAAACAAACACACAAAGAAACAAGAACCCCCCCCCCCCCCCCCAAAAAAAAAGTCACCCTCCACCCTAAAAAATAAATAAATAAATAAAAAGCCCACAAAGAAATTTGGTTATGCAATAGAAATAATAGAAATATAAGAACTCATTAACATTAACTATAACAAATGTCCTATGGGGCTGTGATAGAGACCCTTTGCAATTTCAAATGCCAATTTTAAATCACTGAATATGCTGGTGAGGGAGTTTTCAGAAAAATGGGGCATGATAGGCTTTCACTCTTGCAGTCAAAAAGTATATGAGTATTTGTGATATTCTCACCACACAGACATTTACCATTTTTGCTGAATTTGGTTATCAATGCATATGTGTGTGTGTGTGTGTGTGTGTGTGTGTGTGTGTGTGTGTGTGTGTGTGTGTGTGTGTGTGTGTGTGTGTGTGTGTGCGTGTGTCTGTGTCTGTGTCTGTGTCTGTGTCTGATATTCTTATATGAAGTCATCTTCAAATGTTTGAACCAATATAAAATGTAACTATCTTGTGTTTTTGGAGAAAGTGATTCGTATCAATATGGCTGTCAGTATTGTAATTGCCTTTCATAGGATGATTTAAGTGCTTTTGACTTGACTTGACTTGTCCAGTTTGGCTGGAGTATTTTTTTTTAATGACAGCTTGAGAAAGTTCACACACACACACACACACACACACACACACACACACACACACACACACACACACACACACACACACACACACAAGGCACTTTTTGATGGTCAGCCTAATGCATATGTAATAACTGAACGTAAATTTACTGCAAAAAATATGAAATATGCAGTGGGGCATTGGGGGGGGGGGGGGGGGGTTCTTTTATTAAAGATTTCTCCTGAGTCACTGTGGCCTCTTTGGTGCCTGATTGAGGCATACTTAGTCCACGGATTTTTTATCTTATTTATTTATTCTTTTATGTTGATGATAGTAAAATAAGCACTCATGTGCTTTTTTACATCCAGTCCCTGTGTGTATCTTCTCCTTCTTCTTTCTCATGACCGGAACCGTGGTGTAGGAGACATGAGAGACGATTCTGCAGCCAGCCGTCGCCATCCAGCCCTGTCCTCCGCCTTCCTAATGAGTGTTGGACTGTCCAGGCGGGTCCACTCCTTGATGTGGATTATCCATCCAGCTTTTGGTTTGTCTGCCTCCGCGTCTGCCACCTTCTAGCGTTCCTTGTAGGATGTCTTGGGGAGGGTGTTGTGGCGTGTGACATGGCCGAAGCATGCCAGCTTCCTTTTCTTGACAGTGGCTAGTAGGGGTTCCTGAGGACCAGCCAGCAATGCGACTTGACTTCGGACATAGGTGTTTGTTTTTCGATCCTTCCAGAAAATGCCAAGCAGTCGCCTGAAGCATTTTGTCTCGAACGTCTGGATCCGCTTGGTGGTTTCAGCGGTCACTGTCCAACTTTCGCAGCCGTAGAGCAAGATGGAGATGACCAGGGATCTGAACAATTTGACCTTTGTTTTGAAGCTGATGTCATTGCTTCTCCATATCTTGTTCAGTTTTGCCATAGCTGATGGCTAGCCTGGTCTTGATCTCTGTGGTGGAGCGTCCATCTTTCGTGAGGGTAGCGCCAAGATATTTGAAAGCGTCTACTTCTTCCAGCTGCTGGCCGTTCATGTAGATCTGTGCTGTGGTGTCATTTGCACTCTTGACCATTACTTTACTCTTTTCTGTGCTGACTTCCATCCCATATGCGCCTGCTCTGTCTACCAGTCTGTTGGTAAGGTCTTGGAGTTCCTTGTTGCTGCCTCCCATGAGATCAATATCGTCAGCGAAGCGCAGGTTGTTAATGGGTCGCCCTTCTACTGAGATGGTAGAATGGAAGTCATAAAGTGTTTCCCTCATGATGTTCTCCAGGAATAGATTAAAGAGAGTTGGAGAGAGCAAGCAGCCCTGACGGATGCCGACTGTGGTCTTGAAGTAGTCTCCGACTTGGCCGTTGAGGAGAACTGCACTGCTGGAGGTGTTGTACAGCGCTTCTATGATCTGGATGAGACCCTCCTCAATGCCAAACTTCCTGAGGACTTGCCAAAGGCCTGCATGCCACACTCTGTCAAATGCCTTCTTGAAGTCAATGGAGTTGTGTAGCAAGTCCCTCTGATGTTGCAGATGTTTCTCCATCAGGATTCGGCAACTGAAAATTTGTTCTACTGTGCTTCTTCCTGCCCTGAACCCAGCTTGTTCTTCTGCCAGGTGCTCTTCCGCCTACTTTTTGAGTCTGTTCAGTATCACTCTTAACATGATCTTGCTGGTGTGGCTAATGAGGCTGATTGTTCTGTAATTCTGGCACTGACGGAGGTTTCCTTTCTTGGGCAGGAGGATAATAAGAGACTGTGTCCATTCTGCTGGCCACTGTTTTGTCGTCCAGATCTTCTGACAAAGAGATGTAATGACAGTGACCAGGTGTTCCCCGCCATTCTTGAGCAGCTCTGCTGGTATGTTGTCTGCTCCAGGTGACTTCCCAGTTGGTAAACTACGGATAGCTTCCTCCACTTCTTCCTTCAGCACTGGTAGTGGTGAAGGTTCCCTCTGTGGTGTTGCGTCCTCATCAATCAGGCTGTTGTCGGGCTGTAAGGGGTGGTTGTACAGGTCCGAGCAATACTGTGACCATCTATTCAAAACTGCTGAGCTTTCAGTCAGCAGGTTGCCTGAACAATCCTCGATGACTGAGGATTTATTTTGCTGCGCCTTTGTGAGCTTCTTTAGCGTGTCTTAAGGGTGTTTGCTGTTCCCCTTTGTCATGCCTGCCTCGATGTTCTCGCACTGTTTATTGATCCATTGCTTTTTTGCCTCTCTCATATTCTTTCTCACCAGATTGTTGGTCTCAGGGTACTGTGCTGCATCTTGCGGGGTGGAGTGTTTGGTTTTCTTCAAGGATCTTCTTTTGTCACACAGGTCAAGGATGTCATTTGAGGTCCAGGGTTTGTGTTTCTTTCTCTCACGGCCAAGTACCACCTCTGCTGTTTCTCGGACTGCCTCGTTGAAGCTGTTGGTGAGGTCGTTGATGTCGTTGTTCAAGATGTTGAGTGCCGCAAACCTGCCCCCGAGCTGTGCCTGGAAAACTTCAGCAACTTTTGGATCTCTCAACTTCTCCAGGTCAAACTTAGATGCGTGTTCGCGCAGCTTGGTACTTCTTCTTCAGCTTCACTTCATGTTAAGCAGTACAAGATCGTGGTCACTGCCCACATCAGCTCCGGGGTATGTTCTTGTTTTGGCTCTGTTGATGCTCGACTTGATGCGCCGTGGGGTGAGGATGTAGTCAATCTGATTGTGGATCTTCCCATTTGGCGCATGCCACGTAGTTCTTCTTGACAGCTTGTGTGGGTAGAGGGTGTTTGCAAGGGTTAGTTGATGGCTATCTGCAAACTCCAAGAGTCTGAGTCCCCTATCGTTGGTCTCACCAGTGCCATACTGACCAACTGTTCCAGCCCATTGTTTGTAAGCGTCAGGGCCAACTTTCGCGTTGAAGTCTCCTTGTACAATAAGAAGGTCTTTCTTGGGAACTTTCTTGATTGTGTTTTCCAGCTCTTCGTAAAACTCCTCGACTTCTTCCTCATCGTGTGCTGTTGTTGGTGCATACACTTGAAAGATGGTGATGTTCTTTGGCCTGGCTGACACTCTGATGGAGATAATCCTACTGGATATTGGTGTGCAGCTCGGGATGCAACCAACTACTTCTTTGCATATGATAAAGGCTACGCCATGTTCATGCACTGTTTCACTTCCGCTGAACCAGACCTTGTGTCCCTCATCAGTCACTGACTCTCCAAATCCAGTCCATCTCACCTCTGATAGTCCGATTATATCCCATTTGTATTGTTTCAATTCGTGCTCCAGTTCTTTCACTTTTCCCTAGAGAGTGCGGACATTCCATGTGCCAATGGTGGTGTTTTCAGATGGCAGATTTAAAGTTTTTAAGTCTTGAGCGCCAGTAGCACACTTATCGCTTCCATCCTGGTGCTCGTCGATGGAAAGCGCGGTCGTTGGTGTTCCGGGCCTCGACCAATCCAGCATGTTGTTGGCTCTGGTTGTGTCTCTCAAATCTTTTCAGTGGGCTTGGGGTATTCCCTGGTGGCGCCAATCTCCTCTCCAGGTCTCCATTAGGGATGCACCAGCCCTCAGTTCTTTAGGCCTGCCAGCAGGGTCTTTCAGTCTTCGCTATTTTACCCATAGCTGGGAGGCTGGTGCCTGGGCACCAGGGCGTATCCACACGATGGTGGGCCATGCGTGCCGCACGTAAGGGGGCCAGCTTTCCTCCCGGACCCAGTTATACCTCTGGGTACTCGGTTGCGCCATGACGTAGCAAGCTCAGTGAGAACAGGGGGCACCATGGGAAGGTGTTGCTACGGGGCACAGTAATGTAGGAGAGGCCATCGCAAGTGACCACCTGCCCGTTTACCAGGCAGGGGCCCCCTCGGCGATCACTACACCTGGAAAGGAGAGGCTATGTTTTGCGCATTCACTTTCCTTAGGGAGAGCGGGACATTGTAGCACCAGACCTCAACCCTGCCACAGGGGGTACAGACACCCCCACCCTACTAGGGATGCACCAGCCCTCAGCAAATAGCGAAGACTTAAAGACCCTGCTGGCAGGCCAAAAGAATTGAGGACTAGGGATGCACCAGCCCTCAATTCTTTTGGCCTGCCAGCAGGGTCTTTCAGTCTTCACTATTTGCCCATAGCTGGGAGGCTGGTGCATGGGCACCAGGGCGTATCCACACAAGGGTGGGCCATGCGTGCCGCACGGGGCCAGTTCTCCTCCCTGACCCAGTTATACTGCGGGTACTGGGTAGCAAGCTCAGTGAGAACAGGGGGCACGAGGGGAAGGTGTTACTACCGGCACAGTAATGCAGGAGAGGCCATTGCAAGTGACCACCTGCCCGTTATCAGACAGGAGACTCGCAGCGATCACTACACCTGGAAAGGAGAGGCTGTGTTTTGCGCATTCACTTTCCTTAGGGAGAGCGGGATGTTGTAGCACCAGACCTCAACCCTGCCACAGGGGGTACAGTATCAAATACCGACATCCCCCCCCCCCCCCCCCCCCCCACCTGTGTGTATGTAGTTTTGTAAATCTTATCTGTTCCCACCGGCACACAATGGCCTACTCTTACGAAAAGGGGAACAGGATTTAACGTGTGTGCAAGAAGTTCTGCATACGGTCGCACACGGGCCTCTGTTTAAAGTCGCATTTTGGAGAGAGTGGAGTCAGCACTGATGTTAACTCCAGGGGGAAAATCCCCTTCAACGGAATCAACATAGGTCGTCAAATTGCCGGCACAATGTTCTGACTACTAGGCTAGGCAAGGCACAAGGCAAGGCAAGGCAAGGCAAAGTCTTTTATTCGAGGATAATAGATAAGCACTCATGTGCTTTTTTACATCCAGTCCCCGCCCTTTTCAGGGATACATCAAGTTGAAAAGATACTAAACAATAAAAGGCTAGGGGAGACGAGATAGTATGGTGGTTAGAGTGACGCGCATTGTGCTGGTGATCTGCTAACCCGGATTTGATTCTCGTTCGAGAGGATTTTTTTCTAGTTAACATCAGTGCCGACTCCACCTCCCACCCACCCCCACCCCCTCCTCCCCTTCCCCAAACAAAACCAAAAAAAAAGTCCTTATCAGCCGCCTTGGCGCAGTGGTTAGCGCCTTGGATTCCGGACTGGAAGGTTGTGGGTTCGAATCCCATAAGAGTCATAGGCATTTTTCGGACTCCTGCCGGCTCCTATTCAGAGTGAGTGTGCTGTGGGCTAAATGGGAAGACTGGGACGACACAGTCGAGCTTCATCCACTTTACAGATGCGAATTTGAGAGTGTTGCTCTAATTACCTGACCAACACTGCAGATGTCTGTGTCTCTTGGGTCTGGTCGACACCGGGATATATTATGACAGTAAGCGTAGAGTACAACCCTGTTAAGTAGTCTCAAAGCCAATGCACTTCCACAGCAGCAGCATTACATCATCCTCATCATCATTGATCATCATGCAATAATAAAAATTGCCTCTGATTCGGTGGCCCCTGTTGCTCTTGTTTCATGGTGGCCTCAGATTCGGTTTCCCCATACGCTTCTGTGCCTGTGGTGAGTTTGTGTCAAAGCCTTTGGGGTTGGAGGTTCGCGGGGAGACGGTCATCGGAGGGACGTTGTGGTGGTCGCCACCTCAAATGGGTGACTCACTCAGTCTGGCTCCGCGACTGAGCTAATACTGTCGTTAGTAGGGGGCTTAGTTGGTGGTGTCCTGAGTATGTTAGCTCAGAACAGGCACCACTGAACACCATCAAAGTGACCCAGCAGAAGTGCAGGGCCCCTCTGGCTGGTGGCCCAACGGCGGCCTAATATTGTTGGGCTCCCTATGGACTCCTGACCCTGGGAATGAGACACAACGAATCAGAGTATGGCTGTGGCGGGGAGATTGAAATGAGCGGCGTGGGAACCACAGTACGGGGACGTCACAGAAAGACGAGGCAGCACCAAAAAACCCCAAACCAAACAAAAAAGTCCTTGTAATGAGACTATAAACCGAGGTCCCATGTGCGAATGCACGCAGACCATTTTCCGCAAACGTTGATTTAAGACCCATTCCGCTTTTCCGGAAGAGTAGGCCCATTGTGTGCCGGTGGAAACAGATGACAAAATTGACAAAACCGCATACACACAGGGACTTGATGTAAGGACAGCACATGGGCACTTATTTCATTATCTTCGAAATAATAGGGGGAAAAAGATAGAGTTGAAAAAATGATGATGATGATGATGATGATGATGATGATGATGATGATGATGATGATGATGATGATGACAATAGCAGCAGCAACAGCAACAACAACAACAACAACAATAACAATAATAATAATATTAACAACAACAACAACAACAACAACAACAACAACAACAACAACAATAATAATAAAGAATTTTAAAAAATCATATTAAAAAAAAAAGGATTCGAAAACAAAAGCAAAGCCAGCACACTGCTAAGCATTTTTTCCCAGCCTGACCCCATACACGTGTGTACGTGACCCTGATTCCGTGTAGAGAATGTGGCCCGCGTTTGTTGAGAAAGTGAGTCAGTCCGTTTTAAAACAGGACAACAACCAATCATGCATAGGCCTACACTTTGTCACAGATGTTGAAAGTAGAGTCCATCCCCGAAGTCGGAATGCGGCTACCTAAGTGGGGTGTGTGTGTGTGTGTGTGTGTGTGTGTGTGTGTGGTTGGGGGGGGGGGGGGGGGGGGGTTGCATATGCAAAATCTCATCATTGGCGAACCTCGGAGCTCTAGCCGAGGAACGGGAGATAAGTAGGCTAAAAGGAACAGACGAAAGCTGAGGTGTTCAAGCCTAGTGTATAGGAATATGAAATGTTGCCTTTTTTAGGCACTTCAAACAGGCCTAGTATTTTCAAATTAAAATCTGTAGAACTGAACTACACTGACAAAAAAAAAAATGCACCTACGCGGCTGACATGCACGCACAGGCAAGGCAGGCGTACACACATGGGAGAAGAGAAGAGAGAGAGAGAGAGAGAGAGAGAGAGAGAGAGAGAGAGAGAGAGGAGAGAGAGAGAGAGAGAGAGAGAGAGAGAGAGAGAATTGACAATTGATTTTAATGTGCAAGCTTTACAGCCCATTCACATAGGGAAGGAAATCAAATAAAACAATCAAAATCGAACAATAAACAATTCACATCAAATCATCACGATTGGAAACCATATCTCGAAATGTTCAATAGTTGTATCATTATCGTCACATCCACACGGAAACAGTACCAAACACTGTCATTGTGATCACTCCTGATCTATTATTATCTGTGTGGCAGAGATGTGTGCTGTGCCATGGATTTGTCAACATTCTTTTTGCTCTCAACTGTTTTGCCGAAATGTCCATCTTTTTTCTTCACTCTTGAACTCTCACTGATTCTGCCCATGTTCCAAACGTTCCTGGAAATTCCTGAAATATTCATCTGACAGAGGGGGGGCTTGGGATCATTGGGTAGATGAAGTTAGGCCGTCTTCTTTTTCAGTGCTCCAGTCCTCTGTCCCGTCTTCCTCTGTGTCGTCATACGTCAGTGTTACACACATGTGGCAGGTTTGTCATCCATTCCTCAGAACCCCTGTCATCCCTTTCACCACCATCCCTGTGTTCTAACACTCCGCAGTCTGTCCATCCAGTGCAGTCTGTCCATCCAGGGTCAATTCACTGTAGGGCACTGTCACAGACTGGGGTTGACGTCAGCCAGTGTTGTCAGAGATGGGTGGGCAGAACGCGCTGCACGTGCAGTCTGGCCTTCACAACAAGGACTGTCAACAGGCTTGGCCAACATGTCGGGGCTAGTGGCATTTTCTTGTTTATACATTATACTGGGAGGCCTAGGGAGAAACAGGCCAGATGGCAATGAAACATTACCTGCTGTCTTTGTACTAGAGAGGCATTGTAAGTCTCTGTTCTTCTTTTGTCCCTAGCCACATGTGCTGCACTTTTCTTCCTGTACACAACACTGTCATTTTGAACAAGCTGACTGTGTTACTGGGGGTTGACATGTTGTTGTTGACAGGCACAGAACTTCCACCCTTTGTCTCTCCCTACCATCAATTTTAAATGATGACAGGCACATATCTTGCAGGAGGGCATTCAGAATATGTTCCAGAGGAGAAGGCAAACCTACCACTGGCATATTGTCCACTGTTTAGTACAAACTCGTAAGTTAATGAACACAGTGTTGAAATTCCTCCTGCTGGTAACCAAGCAAGGGAAGTCACCAGAGAGAGAGAGAGAGAGAGAGAGAGAGAGAGAGAGAGAGAGAGAGAGAGAGAGAGAGGAGAGAGGAGAGAGAGTTAAATTCTTTTTTATATATCGAGGATAATGGAATAAACATTCATGTGCTTTTTTTTTATCCAGTCCCCGAGTGTGTGCAGTTTTGTAAATCTTGTCATCTGCTCTCACCGGCACACAATGGCCTACTCTTACGAAAAGCGGAACAGGTTTTAACATGTGGGCAAGATGTTCTGGGTGCTGTCGCACATGGGTTTCGGTTTACAGCCTCATCCAAAGACTTTTTGGGAGAGTGGAGTCAGCACTGTTGTTAACTCCAGGGGAAAAATCCCCTCAAACGGGAATCAAACTCTAGTAGTCAAATTGCCAGCCCAATGTTCTGACCACTAGGCTATCCCCTCTCCAGAGAGAGAGAGACAGAGAACTTGAACTCTAGATTTATTCATGAAAAAGGCCACTGGCCCATACATGAAGGGGGTTGCCGAATTGCTTAGTATAACAATACATACGTGACGCTCCACCACATAATGAGACGGAGTGCACATGAGGTCAATATTTAGTTATTGACATGTTATTAATGTACAATAAAGTGGCTATCAAATACAAAAAACAGATTGAAAATCGGACAATTCTGTGCAAAGTTATTACAAGTTGAAATGATAGACTACAGGAAGTAGCAAAATGAGAAACGGACAAGTTTATTTTCGTAACACGTTGTCAGAATGAGGGCTTGGGTATTTTCAAAACACATTTAAAAGCAAAAGGGATAAAAATTATGCCTTGATATTTCATTATAAGGTAGATAAACGGATATAGTTTAATAATTAATCAAAATCTCAAAATTGACAACTTGACCCCTACCTGCCTTTAATGGCTCCTAGAGCAAAATTGGGTAATGTGCTAAGCGACTCATTTCGTGGCGGAGCGTCACTACAGCAACAAAACATCCCATGGCAGGCCATTCCATGCCATGGAAACCACAGCATTGATTAGTGATGTACCTCCAAACACAAACACTTTACTGTCTGATATGTTACAGCATTCCCAGCCTTTGGTTAGTGGAGTCTTTGTCACCTAGGCTCTAGCCCAGGTAGAATTTAAGTAGGTCACTTAAGTGTTGCTAAATCCCTTAAAGCACAAGATAAGGTCTCCCTGTGTAATGTGTTCTGGATTCCCTTCCCATTCTGCAAACTAGCCAGTTTGACAGGTTCCTCTTTTAACATGTTTTTTTCTCTTGCTGTTTCCTATGTGGAATGCACCAACAATATTATCATAGTTCACCTCAGGCTGCAAAACACACATATCAGCACAGGGGGGATGGATAGCCTAGTGGTCAGAACATTGCGCTGGCAATTTGACGACCCGGGTTGAGTCCGGTCGAGGAAATTTTTCTCCTGGAGTTAACATCAGTGCTGACTCCACTCTACCCAAAAGTCCTTCGGATGAGACTTTAAACGGAGGCCCCATGTGCGAATGCACGCAGCACGTTAAATCCTGTTCCGCTTTTTCGTAAGAGTAGGCCATCATGTTCCGCTTTTCGTAAGAGTAGGCCATCGTGTGCCGGTGGGAACAGATGACAATATTTACAAAACTGCATACACACGGGGACCAGATGAAAAAAAGCACATGATTGCTTATTCTGTTATCCTTGATATAAAAGAATAAATAAATAAATAAATAAATAAATAAAATAAACAAACCAGTACACACATACTGGCTCAGTGTCTGGTTAGCATGCATACTGGATCACAATGTCCTCAGACTCACAGTCTCAATATATTCACCACCTGAATGATGTAGGACTGATTTTCTTAAGTGTGTATTTCTTTGGCTGTCTCTCAGTCTTTTCTGTACTGATCTATCAGTTAGAGTAGCCACATACTGTTTGACATTTCTTGTGTGGAATGCACCAACAATATTATCATAGTTCACCTCAGGCTGCAAAACACACATATCAGCACAGTCACTACAATCAGGCATGCAGGGGGGTTCTAAATCAACAGATGAAGGCAACTATACTGATGTTTTTGTGTGGGTGTCTTGTGTGTGTATTGTTCGTAGGTCTACTCTATGCTATCTGCACATGCTGCATTCTGCTGTTCTACACCACTGTCAGGTGGACTCGAGGCATTGAAGACACAGTCACTTTCACACACAACACTTGCCTGCTTCTCTTTATGCTTTCTTGAGTGCTCCAGATCCCTGCGAGTTTGGGAGAATGATTTTTTCCTGTAGTACTGTACTTGTGTGCTGCGATTCACTGTTGGATCGCCATGCTGGTTGAAACTACTGTGTCCACTGGTTTCAGTCGCAAGACAAAAGCCAGGCTGTCCCTTTCTCTTGCCACTTTCCAGCTGGAGACTGCATTGTCAGTCAGCAGGGTGCCTAAGGTCCTCTCCACAGCGGCTGGAAGTCCAGTAACTGGCATTTTTGAATGAATTACAAGTTTTACTGTAGCTCACAGAAAATGTACGCCCTGTCCCCTTGCATCTCTGATAGCCACAGAGAGAGGAGAGAGAGAGAGAGAGAGAGAGAGAGGGGGGGGGGGGGTTTCTAACAGAATGAAGTGTGGTTGTCATTTTTGATGCATCAAGTGGATCAGAAGGTGATTTTTGTAGGTTGTTAATGATTGGTGCTGTTTAACTGAACCAGGAAGAGAATTCCACAGCATAGGGCCTGAGTACAGTAAACTAGATTTGAACAAGTCTATTCTTGGGATGGGGACAACAAGCTTTACAGTATTTCTGGAATGATTCACAGGAAACTTATTTTTTAAGGATGTGGGGATAGCTCCTGCCATTATCTTGTACATCATGATGCCTTTGTTATATTTTAATCTTTGGTGTAAGGGAAGAATATTTAACTGAGTATAATCTACCTCTAGCAAGGTTGTTTTCTTCAAAAGGATAGTTTAAGAGAACGTTTGTACATGCTTAATAACTGTTTCAAAGTGTTTGCACTGGCAGAATCCCACAGGGTCGAAGCATAATCTATTGAGGATTGTAAATAAGCTTGAAAAAATAATTTCCTTGAGTGGAAGTCAAGAAAGTGTTTGAATTTAGTCAACTGGTATACTCTTTGGGATAAATACTTGCATAGCTGAGAGATGTAGTAGAACCAGCTGATATTTTCGTGGATTGTTACTCTTAGGACTTTGTGGTGGGAGATTTGTTCAATTGCTTCCTTATTGATCTGGATGGGAAACAGTTAAGAGATAAATTTTGTCATTTTTGTTTTTTTGGGGTGTATTGTCATGTGGTTCAGTTCTGACCATTTGACAAGATCATCAGTGCTTTCTTGTAATATGGTTGCAAGAGAGTCAATGTCGTTATGACTCGTATGTATGGTTGTGTCATCAGCAAATAGTTCACATTTGGATTTGATGTGTAGAGGAAGGTCATTTATATATAATGAAAAGAGAATAAGCCCTAGTATGGATCCTTGTGGTATTCCATAATGAATGGGCTTCAGTTTGGATGTAGATGTAGCTATTGAGACACATTGTTGCCTGTTTGTAGGATAGGAATTAAGTAGTCCTAGGGTATCTGTAGAAATGTTATATATTTAGCTTTTTGAGAAGAAGTTTGTGGTCAATCGTATCAAATACCTTTTTGAAATATACAAATAATACTCCACAAAATTTATTGTCATTAATCTTTGATAGCCAATTGTCAACAAGACTAGTCAGTGCCATCTGACATGAATGATTTTGTCTAAATCCAGACTGATTAGGGTGAAGTAGGTTGTTGATATCTATATGACGGACTAGGTGTTTATTTATATGTTTTTCCAGGGGCTTTGAGAGCATAGGTATAATAGAGATTAGCCTATAGTTTGACCGGTGGGAAGTATCACCAGACTTGTAGATGGGTTTCACTTTACCACATTTGAAGGCATTGGGAAAATAGTTCTTGTCAAGACAAAGGTTATATATATATATGTTAGAGTGTCTGTGATAACTGGGGCTGATAGTTTTAATATTTTGCTGTCTATTCCATCAAGACCACGTGTTCTTGATTGTTTGAGATGAGTTAGATAGTTATAGACCTCAGGAAGAGATATGAATGGTATGTGAAAATTAGAAGGAATATGCTTTTCTTGGCAGTATTGTTTTAATTCATTGAGGTCATTGGACGTTGAATTGTCATTGCTTATTAGTTAGAAGAAACATTGATGAAGTGATCTTTAAGTTTTTTACTAGAAATATCTTTGATTAGATTGACTTGAAAGATGGCTGATTGTTTGTTATCTGATTTATTGCTCGCCATATAGTCTTTGAGTTTTGTTTGGAAGATAGTAAGTTTTGGAAATATTTCTTTTTTTCTCCACGTTTTTGTGAGTTTATGGCATTCCTTAATTTTTTGACTCCTCATAATATTTATTTTCTTTTAGATAATCTCTAAGATAACATGCTTCCTCTAGTTCTTTTGTGAGCCAAGGTGGTTTGGGGACGTGTTTGATCCTAATGGTTTTTAGTGGAGCATGCTTGTTATAGATTTCAGTAAAAGTTTTTATCCAGAACCCAATGGCTAAGTCTGGATCTGTAATGTTGAATGTTTCCGAGAGCTTGGAGTTACATAATTCTAGGAGAAAAAACTGTTCATCATATTTTGCAGAAGAACGATAGGTTATAGTTTTATGGCCAGGTTTGGGAATTTTTGTTCCTTTTTTTTGACCATGTGGCACAGACTGGATAGTGATGGCTGCAGTTATAGATAGGGCGACATGTTTCTATGATGTTTTTAAGGTTAGATATGTAGATGTGATCAATAATTGTGCTTGAATTTGATGTGACTCTTGTGGGTGAATTGACTAATTGGTGAATATTGAGGGAATTCATAACTTGGGTCCATTGATTGTGTACTTTTCTAGGTCAATATTGAAGTCACCCAGTAAGATTATTTCCCTGGATTCTAATAGGACTTCGTTCATCATGGAGTCAAATTTGTCTGTCCAATTTGTTCTTTCTGATGGATTTCTGTAACAGAACCCCATTACAATAGAGTGTGTACCTTTCACAGAAACTTCAATCCAGATAGATTCTACTTCATGACTTTCTAGATGGGGAAGACCTTTGAATGTTACTGATTCACTAATATAGGTCAAGATTCCTGTTTCTTTGGGTTGTTGTGGATCTCTTTATAGGATTTTGTCACCGGGGATATGTATGTCCCTGTTCATTATATGCTTTGAAAGTCTTGACTCAGAAAGACCCATTATGTGAAATAGTTTGCCTTGATTTGTGATGAGTGTTGATATGTCTTCGATTTTATTTACTGCGTGGTTTATGTTTAGGTGGCAGATTGGTAATCCATCCTTGGAGGGCCATGAAGTATGCCTTGATTTATCTGTCAGTTAGTTTAGTGAGGAATGTAAAAGTGTGTGCAAAATTTGGTGGAGATGAGGAAAAAATAAGTTGAAAAAGGGGGAATCGAGAGAGCACTTGATTGGGAAAAAAGATGAAATGGATGAGAAAGAATAAAGTTAATAAACACTATACATACAACACACAATAAAAAAGTTATATATATATATATATATATATATATTATATATATATATATATATATATATATATATATA
>CM060346.1:5403155-5455655 GCA_030674155.1 Stramonita haemastoma
CATAATAACTAACACAAGTAAATAAATGTATGGTCATTTACTGGAAACAAATGACACTTGAATGACAACATGATTATGCTCAACAAGATAAAATAAAAGGTTTAACATGGTCATTCAAGAGATGAGGAAAGAAGAAGACCAAAAGAGACTCCAAAAAGCAGTCCAGCAGAGCCAACAAGGGCAATGGACAACATGGGAGAGTGCGCTCCAAAAAAGTCTCACCTGGAATGACATTTGGCACATGGCCCCTCTCAGGATCAGCTTCATTCTCAGATCCGTGTATGACCTGCTACCATCAAATCCAACATTTCTCCAATAATTTTGTGTTTCTTTTTCATTGTTTGCATTACATGGACTCTCACCCACAGTGTGTATTTTTGGCAACAGCTTGGGCAGGTGCCTGTAGGCCCCTTCTTTCCCCTTTTTGATTGCTGGAATCAGAAAGGCAAGCCAGCCTCAGATCTCAAAATTTGTGCCGGCACTTGGAATGAGTTGTTGCTGTGGCTTGAATCCTCACTGTGAACGCCCAAGTTTCTCCTGTCAAACTAGTGGTAAAAACCAATACATGCATAAAATTTGAACAAGTCAGCCTAAAAAGTACAGCCTCTTTTATTTCATCTTGTTGAGCATAATCATGTTGTCATTCAAGTGTCATTTGTTTCCAGTAAATGACCATACATTTATTTACTTGTGTTAGTTATTATGACTTTATCTTCAAGCAGACTCATGAATTACAGAATCCTGTTGACAGATTTTTCTTCTTTTAAAAAAAAAATTGTTTATAGTTTCCCTGCTGTTGTAGGCTTTCAGTAACACCCAATCAAAATTTATGTCAAGCTTGTTATCTATACCAGTACCAGTCAGGTGTCTGTTAGTAAGTTTTTATTAAATATTTTCAAGGTTCCTTTGCAACTTTTTTTTTTTAATGATTTTTATTCCAGTCAAGCATTCATCACTTTATATTCTCTTTCGGAAAAAAGTTTCTGCTTTATTTTAGTCATAGTTTTTGTTTATAATTACAGAAACAAAAGTTTTTGAATCGCAGAGAATTCTGCCCACAGTGCATGTGTGTGTGTGTGTGTGTGTGTGTGTGTGTGTGTGTGTGTGTGTGTGTGTGTGTGTGTTAAGTTGCTTTAGATTTTGAACATTATACCCCTGAATTTCAACCAAAACATGGAGAAGGCTACTGTTTAAAATTTCATTTGTATGTAGACCAGGTGACCAGAATGAACCAATTTAAGAACAACCACCACAGCAGCAGCAGCAACAACAACAACAGCAGCAACAACAACAAACTTGATGAGTAATTGTAGATAGGGTGTGTGTTTTATGTTATTACCATTATTTTTACCAGTCAGCTATTTTACTCATTTACACTTTAGCTGGCTTATAAGAAGGCACATTCAAAATAGTGTTCAGGTGCTGGGATGTAAGAAAGCCGCTTAAAACAAAGCCCCCTTATAAGAAAACCTGTAATAATTATAAAAAAAAAAAAAAAAAGTAGCCAAGGCGAGCAGAGCAAATGATCACCCATCCACTTGGTAACCATGCTCCAGGCTGCTTAACCTTGGCACGGGGTAAGAGTGCTCTGACGGCTGAGCTATCCCGTCCCCAATATATATTTATCATATAAATTGTAAATCACCAATTGGGTGGCATTTTAAAAAAATCTGTAGTATGGCTGTTTGGGTTTTTGTTTTTGTTTTAGTTTCTTGTGTAACAGAGCGGACATGTGTGATGTCCCATCTCTGCACAGCACCTCAGGTGAGGACAGCTAGTCAGTTGGGATGTGACCTTAGAAAAAAAAAAAAAAAAGGTTGCATAAACTCAACATTTCACTGTGGAGACAACGGAGTTGTTTTTTGTTTTTTTCACCACCACCCAAGGAAACAGGCCGGGCCCTGATGGCATGGGAGGTAATCTACTTACCACCCCTTTCTGGTTACTTCTCCGGATTTTTTTTTTTTTTTGGGGGGGGGGGGGAGGGGGTGTTTTTATTGTTTTGTTTCTTTTGCTTTAGAATGTGGCACTAAATGATAATGCAAAATGTAAATTTAGAATGTAAGTGTATGAGCCCGAGTAGTGTTTGTAGACCTACGTGTGTACTTCAATCTTTCTTATTTCGAGGATAAAGGAATAAGCACTGATGTGCTTTTTTTTTTTTTTTTTTTAAATACCCAGTCCCTGTGTGTATGTAGTTTTTGTCCATCTTGTCATCCATTCCCACTAGCACACAATGGCCTACTCTTCCCAAAAGTGGAACAGGTTTGATGAGTGCACAAGATGTTATGCCTGCGTTCGCACAAGGGTCTTGGTTTCTAGTCTCATCTAAAGAACTTTTGAGGCAAGTGGAGTCAGCACTGATGTAAACTCCAGAGGAGAAAACATCTGGAACCAGGTTGGAACTGGCATCATCAGATCATGAGTACATCACTCTAACCATCAGACTATCCGTCCCTGTGTGTATGTAATTTTCGTCAGTCTTGTCATCTTCCCACCAGTACATAAGGACTTTTTGGGGGGGTGGAGGGGGGTGGAGCGAGTACTGATGTTTTTAGGGGAAAATATCCCTTTGAAGGGTATTGAACCTGGTCAGCAGTTCATGCGCCCATTGCACAATGCTCTAACCATCAGGCTATCCATTTCCCTGGTTGTTGTTATTATTATTATTATTATTGATGATTCATTATAATTTTAGATAATAATGATATTGATGGTTATGCTAATCATTATCATTATTAGTAATGATGATTCATTACAATACATAATACAGTGGGACCTGCTTATAAGAAAGTCGTTGGAACTGTAACGAGCTTTGTTTTAAGCGCTTTTTTATATCCAGCACCTGAACACTATTTTGAATGTGCTTTCTTATAAGCGAGCAAAGGTGTAAATGAGTAAAATAATAGCTAACTGGACATTTCATAATGGTAAAAAACACATAAAACACACCCTATCTACAATTACTTATCAAGTTTGTTGTTGTTGCTGCTGTTGTTGTTGTTGCTGCTGTGGTTGTTCTTAATTTGATTTGTTCTGGTCACGTTCAGTCTTAGACAAATGAGATTTTAAACTGTAGCCTTCTCCATGTTTTAGTTGAAATTCAGGGACAAACCTATAATGTTCAAAATCTAAAGCAACTTAAAACACACACACACACACACACACACACACACACACACACACACACACACACACACACACACACAGAGGAATTCTGTGGATTCAACAACTTTTATTTCTGTAATTGTAAACGAAAACTATGACTAAAATAAAGCAGAAACTTTTTTCGGAAAGAGAATATAAAGTGACTGTGTATCACTTATCACAGGAATAAAATTGTTTTAAAATTGCAAAGAAACCTTGAAAAGATTGAATAAAAACTTACTACAAGACACCTGACTGGTACTGGTATAGATAACAAGCTTGACATAAGTTTTGATTGGGTGTTACTGAAAGCATAGGACTGAAACGGCAGGGAAACTAAAAAAGCTGTCAACAGGATTCTGTAATTCATGAGTCTGCTTGAAGATAAAGTCACAATGATTAACACAAGTTAATAAATTTATTGTCATTTACTGGAAACAAATGACACTTGAATGACAGCCCCATATGCTCAACGAGACAAAATAAAAGAGGCTGTACTTTTTAGGCTGACTTGTTCAAATTTATGCATGCACTGTTTTTACAACCAGTTTGACAAGAGAAACTTGGGGCGTCCACTGTTAGGATTCAAGCTACAGCAACAACACGTTGGAAGTGCTGGCACAAGTTTTGAGATCTGAGGCTGGCTTCTCCTTTCAGATTCCAGCAATCAAAAAGGGGAAAGAAGGGGCCTAAAGGCACCTGCCCAAGCTGTTGCGAAAAATACACACTGTGTGAGAGTCCATGTAATGCAAATGAATGAAAAAGAAACACAAAGTTATTGGAGAAATTTTGCTTTTTTGTGCCTGTTCTTCAAAACTTGCCAGCCACATCTGGTGTATAGTAACATAAGAATGTCCTGAAAGAATCAAGTAGGGTTTTTTGTGGAAATACTTTTGGTTTGGTGAGCTCCCTTACAGGAAATTGACTGAAGGAGGTCTTGCTATTGCAAAGTTAAGTTCTCAAAACCACTAGACTTTCTTATATCCCAGCTAACATCCTTGGTGGGACCAGAAATGGATGTTCTTAAAAGAGGGGTTTCTTTTAAGGGAGATTCTTATATCTGAGTTCTCATAAGTCATAATAAAGAACACCTTAAATGGAACTTAATTTTTTGCTTTCTTAAAAGGGGTATTCACTGTAAGCGAGCTTCTTATAAGCGGTCCCACTGTAAAAACTAGCTTTCTGAGGCAGTCATTTACACTAAAGGGAGAGTAGGCCTGGTTTGTACTAGATCTAATTTCATGCAGAAGTGAGCATTACCTCTCATGCTTGTTAGAGTGAAAATTTACAGTCTACTGTCTTTACTTGTACAATTTTTTTTTTTTTAATTCTTCTGTTTGAGGATAATGAAAAAAGCACTGATTATTTTTTAAAACATTAAGTTCTCATGAGCATGCACAGTTTTGGTAAATGTTTTTGCTTCCCACAGGCACAAAGGGCCTACTCTTCGGAAGGATTATCAAGAAACAGAATAAAATAAATTAATAAATGCATGGGGAACAGGTTGCACTAGATGTTCTCCATGCCTATGCACACAGAACCTCACTTCATAGTCTCATCCAGGGACTTGGAGGAGGGGGGGCGGGGTTGAGTCGGTAGCCAACTAATGTTAACTACAGGTGGGGGAATCCCCTTGTATTGAGCGAGATTCTTCTTCATTGTGGAATTCTAAAGACAGCAACTAGTGTTATAAAAACTTATATGAGCAAAAATGTGGTATGCTGTGTGTTGTTTTATTTGAGGACAATGGAATAAGCACTCCCATACTTTTTTACATCCAGTCCCCGTGTGTATGCAATTTTGTAATTTTGTCAAGTTCTCTCCACCAGTACACAATAGCCTACTCTTCCGAAAAGCGGAATGGGTTTTAACGTGTGCGTACGATGTTGGCGTGTTAGCACCTTGGTTTATAGTCTCATCAAAGTACTTTTGGAGGAAAAGTAGAGTTGGCACTGAACTCCAGTGAAAAAAATCTTTTTGGACGAGATTTGAACCTGGGTCAGCAGATGGAGGCATATCACTGACCACCAGGCTATCCCTTCCTGTGGATTTCTTTTATTTACATGTGTGAACACGTTTTAGTTTTATATGTGCATTTCTTTTATTCATGTGTGTGCGTCTCATATAAAGCAAAAATAAAATCAGCAGAGAAATCTGCGTGACATAAAGTGGTACAAAATGCAAATAAATAAAAAAAAATGTGTGTGGTATGTGTTGAAGTGTTTTTTTAATTGTGCACGTTTCTTTTAGTGTTGTTTTTCCTTTTTTGTTGTTTAAAATGTATTGATCAGTTGTTTTTTTCCATTTCTTGTGTAGAGCTCTAAGGTTCATCAATGGCAAGATTTTGTGTGTATGTCCTTTTTTACCCAACCATGAAGGTAGCTGCACTCCAACTTTGGGGATATATGCCGGGTATGTTCGCCTTTCCGTAATCCAACAAACGCCAAGAAGAAAGGACTTTTAGCGAGCATATTTAATTAATCTCCTGCATGTGTATTAACACAAAGGAAATTAAGGCACTGGCAGGTCTGCATTTAACCCTTTTGTTGTTGAAATCTACAGAGCTAAACTGCCTGTAATTTTGAATTCTTTGAAAAAGTTTTATACCCCAAACTGACAGTCTACTCCCGAGACAATTGTGCGCGTGCATGACAAGCTATGAAGCTAGATACATCTTTGTACTTGTATTTTCAGGCAAGTTTACATGTCTGGTCACAAAATGTCGTGTCATCGACACCTTATGTCACCAATCACAGGTAAAAGTATGTTGTATACAATAAACCAGCAAAATATGTATGGAAGACAAAAATTCATACATGCAAGTGTTGAATAAAGAACTGATGCCTAGCTAACATGTTTATTAATATTTGTGTGCAATTGTACTTCAAGGATGTCACACAATGTTCTCATATTACCGGTTGTTTTATGTCTTGGCGAGACATACTTTTTGTTTAACTTTTTTTGTCTTTTGAAAACAAGGCATATTCAATCAATATCTGACCTGTATACTGCATTTCAGATGTCTATGTCTTACATGTTTGTTAAGTACACATAAGTATTATTCATTATTGTACATAAGTGTCACATTGTCACCACACAGGTGTGACAAATATGAAAACACAGAACTGTAATTCTACAAAATTTTAATAGTGACAGCCTTTAAAGTAGTCAAAGTGATGGCACAGGGACACATCACATCACAGAAAGCACAAATTGTGGATGTTCTGGGGGTGTACCTATCGCTGTCACCTGTAGTACCTTGGCAGACAGGAGACCTATTTTCTTTTCCTTCTTGCTATTTTCATCATCAGCAAATCTGACCCATTAGTTTCACATAAAAAGTGTGGTAATAACTAGAAAATAGTCAAAAGGCATATTTTCTGGGGTTTATGCTGCGGACCCCCCCCCTCATCAAATTTCTCCAGTGGCGTGGGTAGCACAGGTCACTGCGCTTGCAGGAATGTGCCATGTAGTACTTTATTCTTCTCTCTAACTGCGTTATTTCCTTTCTCTTCTCCCCCGTCAGCTTTTTATTTCAGACTACTTAACATTTATCACTGAAACTTTTCCACCTCCCAATGCAAACATGTTCATTTTATTGTCTAGTTAGATGAATCGTCTGCTACCAACGAAGGCGTCATTTTTTTTCACCAAGCGCTACGAGCAAGAGGAGTTTCCATCACCTGCTATGCTTTCTTTCTTCCTTCCCAAGTACACACGTTAGTGGTCTAAATTTATCACTGGCACCCTCTGAAACCTTCCCTGCACTGCCCCACCAAATTTCAGACACATTGTGCGAGAACCATATGTGTGTGTGATGAACAGCACTGCCCACATGGTCAGGACCAACGGCCGCATCGGAATCTAGCAGCCAGCGCTGTTACGAGGCTAAGACGGTTAAAGTTGATCTGGGAGATCATAAAATACCTACCCTTTAATAAGCAGATGCTGGCTGCTGAGATTTGAACCCACAACTTCAAAGACACTAGGTCTAAATCTTTCAGATGTGGCAGCTGTTGTCTTGTGGACTATCAGGTTTTAGTACAAGTGTGTCGGGTTTTTTTCCCCATATATTGTAAAGTATTCAACAATACATATGGGCAAGCGAAATGGTGAATGAATTGGAGTAAATTTGGTATGCCTAGCAAGTTTTAAGGGTACTACATTCAAATAGTCATTTGTGGAAAACCTCAAGCATGTCAACTGCGATTACTTTTCACATTCATAATTTTTACAGATCCCATGGGATGCTCTTCTTTAGACTAAATATATTCCTGTTTATACCAAAGTTTCCCTTTGGGAAAATGAAATCATTCCCATTTATAGCAGTTTTTTTGGGGGGAAATTGAGTGAATTCCAACTTAAAACGGGGTTCCTTTTGGAATGTATTCGAATTTATATTAAGTTCCCTTTGGGAAATTTAAATTATTCTAATTCATAGCAGTTTCTTCTAAAATATTGACTGCATTGTAATTCATTGCAAAAATTCTTTTAGGATATTGACAGCATTGCAAAGATACTTATAGGATATTTGCATTGCAATTTATTGGTTACTTTTAGGATATTAGTTGCATGGCAATTCATAGCAAAGTTTCTCTTAGGATATTTTATGTATTTGTTTAAACCAATTTCCTTCTCAGGAAACTTGACTGTATTCCAGTTTATCATGTGCAAGCTTTTGTTTGTACAGAGCAAGAGATTACTTATTTCAGTCTGTAAACTAATTTTGTCACACACAAGCCACCTCTTCATAGGAATTATTTTTAATAGCTAGCAGTTGCAAGACACGTACAAGCTGTTCTGGTCTCTGCAAATGATCTATGTATGCAAGGATTGGTGAATTTTCCAAAATGTTTTAAGTCAGGGAAAAGGATTGTGTGTGTGATGGAACCACCACCCCCCCCCCCCCCCCCAAAAAAAAAAATCAAATAGCCAGTTTTTCGTCAAGTCTGTTGCTGCTGTAATGAACATAAATTTCCCCATAGTTGGAAACCAACACTCAAAACAAACAAGGACAGACAGTGACCAGCAAGTTTTACAAAAACCGACCGTCACAATTTTACAAAAACCATGTCAAAATTTTAGTGGAAATGGATCTGCTTTTCACAAGCCAGAATAGACAAACAAGTGACCAGTAAGTTCAATCAAGGCAGCCTCCTAGAGTGAGGCATGTGCCACTGACCATGTTACAAAATATGAGATCAAGATCTCAGTGGAAATGTGTCTGCTTTTCAGCACGCCTAGCCTGTAGTGTATGCACATGTGTGTAGGCATATCTTTGCCGTTTTGAGTAAAGAGGTGCATGCACTGGGAAGAAAAACACCCACTGATGTGCCCCCTCCCCCAAATTCTTCAGCTAGCTATCATCCATGGTTTGCCAATGGCAAGATTTTTTTTAAAGCGTATGCTAACTTCTTCCGTCCACTAAATATTTAGGCAGCCACATTCCAGCTTTGAAAATAAGCAGTTATACAAAAAGGAAGAAAAGAAACAATAAAATGCACTTTGAACTTTAGAGGCAGCCACGCTTCCATTTTGGAATGCATGAGATATTGACAGGTGCTGGTATTCAAAAACAATGGACACAAAGCAAGCACTCTCCGCCTTACATCCATTGATGCAAGCACACACCTGGATGTGTAACAAACGCGCCCCCCATTATCAATTATGGAAGGATAAAGAGAGAAAAGCCAAACATACATACAACCTTTCTCAGAAAAGAGAAACGCCTCCCGTTTTTGGGGTTTTTAAAAATTTTATTATCTTCATAATCAATCATCATGGCCACCACCTCCTAATCCAGGACTCCTGTCTGTGGAAAAAAGCTCCGCTGTTGAAACAAGATCAACGTCACATGTGACCCACACTATGGGTCAGTCAGAACCCACTGTGGATTCTCCATGCTCCGAAGATTCAACTGAGTGTGTGAGCGAAGAATGTTTCAGTGTGCACATGTTCTTTTACTGTGAGCAACTTTTAAGAAAATAAGACGCAATACTGAATTTAGGAACCCCCCCCCCCTTCCAAACATTTTGTATGCAATGATGCGAGGATTTGTTTCGTTTTACAAGCATGTCCAGTGTGTGTTGTTCAGTGCATGTTGTTTCCCCTTGTCCTTTAAGCTGCAGGTTTCATCTCTTTTTCAATCATAACAATGTGAAAATACCGAGGAGCCCCCACCCCCCGGCTTGTCTTCCTACAATGACTGTACCATTTGACAAGAGAAAGGTTGCTTTGATAACTGAATGGAGAGAGAACATCACGTTACAATATGTAATTCCACCACGAAATTTTGTCTTCTGTCACATTTTCTCTGGCTACCTTCACTCGCCATTCCCCATAAGTGTTTCTCATTCTTTACCAAAAAATTCCACAAAAAACAAAAAGCTGTCCATCAAGAACCTGCCTTGCTGTTTTTCTTATGCTGTGGCATTCTTTCAGTTGTTGAATGATTTGACTTCCACAGAGATCAAGGATTTGACATTCCTGAAGAATGCTGGAACAAAACCCTTGCCTCTTGTCCAATTGAAAAGCCCCCCCCCCCCAAATTATCTTTCCAAAAACTTCCAGAAATTGGTTTCCAAGTACAGTTCCCCTTGCTCTTAGTTACAAGCCAAAGAAGTGGTGGTAACATTGGAACAGCAACTACTCACAAATGAACCACACAGCCCATCTACAAATAAAAAAAAAACCCAAAACAAGTCATGAAGCACAACTAAATAATGTAATGCCACCTTTTGTCATACAGTGCACCTCTATGTGTGCAAGTTGGATGTTTGTGTGCGTGCTGGATGTTTGCGCGAGTGCAACTGTTCCAACTTACTTGTAAGCAGCAATCAGCCTATTACCAAAAAACGTTTCACTTAGTAAAGTACATTAAGTATTTCTAAAGCTAGGCTGAGAACACAATATATAAAGTACTAATACTAGGGTGATATTAATCTTACCACAGCACATAAAATATTCATAAAGGCCGATATTCAACCCACCACAGGACAAAAATTAAATTCCTAAAGCAAGGTTGATATTTAACTTGCCCCAGTAGATAAATAACTATATTCCTAAAGCTAGGCCGATATTCAACTTACCCCAGTAAATAAGTATTCCAGGCTGATATTTAACTTACCCCCGTACATTAATGAAAAAAATGAACATTTCGAAAAGCTAAACTAATATTCAACTTACCACAGTCCATAAATGAATAATAAAATATTCCCAGACTGATCTTCAACTAACCACTGTTAAATACATAATAAAGTATACCTTAAACTAGACTGATATTCATCTTACCCCGTACATAATAATAAAGTGTTCCCCATGTTATGCCGATATTCAGCTTACCACAGCACATAAATAAATTATTCCTAAAGCTAGACATGTTCAACTTATTAAATAATAAAGTGTTCCTTAAAGTAAACCAATGATAACTTACCACAGAACACGAAGTATTCCTAAAAGCTAGACTGATATTCAACTTGTCACAGTACACAAAGAATTCCAAAAACTAAGCTGATGATAAAACTTACCCCAGTACATAAATAAAAAGTGTATTCCTAAAACTAAGCCAATGTTAATTATCCCATTACATAAAACAAAGGCAATAAAAGGTAACGGGGAGTGAGGCATCAGAGACCTCAGAGGTTCTCTAGGGGCCAGCATATTGAGGGTGGCACCCGTCTCCTCTCCCTTGCTCTTTACCTTCCCTGGCCCTTAAGAGGGCAGGTACCCATTGACAGCTGGGTGAACATACTGAAGCCAAGGCACACAGTCACCCATCCACATGTTAACCACACTCAATGCTGCTTAACCTTGGCTAGGGGAAAAGCGAAGAGTGCTCTTACCACTGAGCTATCCCTGTCCCCACCACAGTACATCTATTAATAAATTATTATTCCTAAACCTAGGCTGTTATTTTCAAACTCACCACAGTACATACCTGTCAATGCTCCAAGTTCGTAAGGAGAGTCGTAGGTTGAGAAAGCATGCACGTTCCTCAACCAAGCAGGGCTTTACGCACAAGTCGTGTGTGCGCGCGCACACAAACTGCCACCTTCAGCCTGGAACCATGAGGACAAGACAAGTCACTACTACTGCTCTGCTTTACTCTAACTCAGGAACAAGCTTTCATTGCCCCAGTCTCTCCCTCAGCAGAGGTTTGATGCCACGCCACGCCACCTCGCTCGCAGTCAATCAGTTCATCACCACCACCACTCGCAAATTCTCCGCCACACGCAAGGCCGGTCACTCTCCTCTCTGCACTTCTTCAACTTCTCGCCACATGTTTTGTTTTCAATCTTTCCTCCAGAAAACACGTAGGGATTCAATCTATCAATCAACCTCTCTCTCTCTCTCCACCAAAACCACGGATTCAGTCTTTCTCTCTCTCTCCACCATAATTTGGATTCAGTCTCTCTCTCTCTCTTCATCATTTGGGAATGTGATGGTGTCTCGCCATTCAAACGTACGCTGCCGTGTTGCTCATGCCACACATGCTCCATTTAGCAGCGCTTTTTTTTCTCTTTAAAAAAAAAAAACACCCACAAAAATCTTACTAAAATCTTGTGTCAATTGACAAAGCCTACGAGGCTCTCTTCCCCTTGACAGATTAAATCCCTACAAACTCCAACACGGTCCAGTTGACTTATTTAAATGTTTCTCATCTGCATGAACTGTTCCTTTTCTTCGACTTTAGAGATACTTTGCTTCGAGTTTCATAGATGTTTTACATTGACTTGCAGATACTTTAAAAAGTTTCAAAGAGGCTTTTCTTTGACATGCAAAAATACTTTCAAAGATGCCTTACTTTGACTTTCACGATCACTACACAAGACATGGGAAAGGTTTCCAATATTTCACCCCCCCCCCCAATAAGTTTCGTCATTTTACTGCGCGAGTGAAGTTTATTGGGTCCAGAGTAAAATCTTACATGCTAAAAACACGAGCTACACCAGTCAAGATGCACTGGGATCGCCGTGTCGGGTGCACACAACGCATTTCAAGAATATGACAACAGTTGCTTGCTGTGTGCGAGTGTTCAAAGAAAAAGCCCATAACAGCCAACCAGGCCTATGAAACTGGCTGTAAGCGTTTCCCTACAGGTTAACCCGCTATAGGGTAACCATCTACTAACATAACCTTTCCCTCTGTATCACCCCTTACTGGGTTATAGTAGTGTACAAATGTGCACTTGTACTAGAGAAAGGGGTTCTTACCCTAAATGTGGGGATAGTGTCGAGACCTTGCCAGACACAAAAAGCGATGCAAGCTGTAGATTTTAGTCTACAGCCTCTCTTCATCTTTTAAGGCCAGATGGGTTCAACCTCACTGGAAGTAGGCAGTGGCCAAATATAAGACCAGCACCACCTTGGATAAAGGTTGACTGACAAAGAGGACCAAGGCCGTGTGGGTCTGGAGTAGTACTAAAAGGTTTTCCACATCAAGACTTGTGATCTGTTAGGGAACTTTTCCTGGAAAGAGTGCTTCACCTTTTATTTCTTTGGTTTGATATTGGGTTTTTATCGTTAATATTTTCTTTTGGAGGTTTTTTTTGGGGTGGTGGTGGTGGTTTTTTTGTTGTTTGTTTTTTAACCTAGGCAGATGGTAAAATCTTTTTACGAAAAATAGGTCAAAGCAAACTAAAAAGTTTGTGTGTGTAGGTGTGTGTTGTTCAATCTTCCAACAATGCTGGCAATATCATCTTTGGATAGGGTGGTTGTGCTCTTTGGCTTTACTAGCACTTTGAAAAATACGTCAGCATAGAGAACTGCCCAAGTTTCAACAAAGTGCTACAAGGCATCCACCACTTAACACTGTTCCTTGTTGCCAATGTTCGAGAGTTGAGATCTTGAATGCAGACAACATGGCAGTCTTTTTCTTTTTTTTTTAACTGAACGCAGTTTAAAATGCGAGGCTTTTTTGTTCATTTTGGTTAATTTGGGGGAGGGGGGTATTTAAGGAAAAAAGAAACAAGTTCATTTATCATGGAAACTGTTTAGACCGAAACCTACTATAAATGACTAAAGAACACTCACCAGCAAAACCATCTGAGTACTGTTCCAGAATGGATTCCCTAGTCAACTATCACTGCCTATCAATTTTCACACTGTCGTTCCACAACATTTTATTGTAATAGATGACTGCCCAATCTATCAACACATTTTAAATTTTATCAATGCTAATTTTTGCCTATTATCTACTTATTATTCAATTTGGAACAGGACACAACTTAAAAAAAAGTTTTCAGGTGTAGCATTGGCAACAGTGTTGTTCTATCTACACTGCAACAGCTTAAGAGAAGAAAAAAAAAAAAAGTTATTTGTTGGCTTGATTTCCATGTTACTGCTCTTTTTTTCCCCCCTTCTGGATCACTCCTATAGTTGAGGATTAGAGGTACTGCTGGGATGACAGCAAATGTCTTCCCCCCATCCCCTTCCTCAAATTCAGCTGGAAAATCTAGTCTGAGTAAAACCGAAAATATAATGTATATATATATTTTTTAAAAACAGAACAGCACAGTTAAGATGGTGCACAATACAATTTTACTTTCAATTTTGTGATTCAAAACCGGGGGGCAAAATCTTTTACCTGAAAACTTTCAAAACTAAAAATATGGTTTCAAATAATTTCTTTTAGGTTTACCGTCTACATTATGATCCGTCATTTTACACCTTTTAAGTTCAACCATTCATGCTGTACACCCACTCACGTGCGCACACAACACACCCACACACTCACTCACAGAGAAAACTGATATTCAGACTCTAATTTCAAAACCAAATTACAAAACCAAATCAACCGACAATGAAAATGGTCACAAAATCTGAGTGGTACATGAATGGACACTCCCGCTCAACCACCCCCGCCCCCCCCAAAAAAACACACACAAAAAAACAACAGCAAGCTGCCCATGTCTGCTTTGAACATTGTACACTTGATGTAGAATCAATGTCACTTGAAGATGTACACACCCCAAAAGCATGCAAGAGCCGAAGTTGGTGTTAGACCGTTAAAACTAACAAAAGAGAAGGGAACTTGCTTCAGGGCTTTTACCTCCACATACAGGTAGGCAGGCCATTCCTCACTACCTCCAAACCCTTCCCACTAGCCCACTGTCTTAGACACAACTGACTGGGTGAGTGAATGATGTTGCCGCTTTGTAAAGACCCTCACACAACTTTTTCAAAGGCTGAATGAAGAAAGGGAGTTTACAGGCCTGACCCCATCTGGTACACACACAGCACAACACGACACACACCAACTGAAAACTTTAGGCCATACCCGCCATCACCTAATCAAGTCCCTATAATAAAAACTGTGCTACAACAAGACAGTTAACTCCCTGCAAGTTGGAACCTATCTCAACAGGAGCGAACTTGGGCAGTGAAACTGTTGAAAGTTTTAACCAAATAAGATTCCAAGAGAATATTTTACTGGCAAAAGTCTCAAGTCATCAGACAGACATACAGCGCAGTTCTTTTGACTGTCTTCAGATGAAATGGTGTAAAAATTTATTGATGTAACTGTACGGTGAAATGGTGCAACAAAACTAATTGAAGGTTGCTTGTTCAGACTAAAATCAACCCACAGTAAAATGACTTGTTAAAAGTCAGAGAAAACGTTCAATCAACATCGAGACTGCACATCAAGTACCATACACACCCTGACAGCTGATCTTGGTTGAAAAACTACGCATATCTCTGATCTGAAGACGGGAAACCTATGCTGGGAGAGTTTTCACATTTTCTTTATCATTCTTTTTTCTTTGTTCAAGGTTTTACCGAGCAATGCTCTAGTCAAAACTACGCGATTCATATCTAAGAGAGACACATCCTGCAGCTTTCTACTAAATTGTGTAAGTTTTTTTTACCCACACTTTCCCTGAGGCAAAAAAATAAGGTGTTCCTGACTGACTGGATGATGATTCAACATGCAACAGCTATTCAGATCCTTGATAAAACTATAATAATAAAAAAAAATTTTAGGGCAAAAAAGGGGAGAAATACGAACAAAAATCAGGACAGAATGTCGTCTTTCTTTCAGTAGCACCCCCCCTAAAAACAAATTATGTATAGTTCTGATGATGAAAAATCTACAGATGCCAAGAGTATATAAGATGAATTTTGGACATGTACATGACACACTGATGTGCTTCATCAATAACTTGATCGCTTAGAAAAAAAAAACAGCAAAAAATCCACACCACACATCCAAACTTAATTCTGTCCATGGAACGTGCCAGCCAATGCTTTTACTGACTGACATCCATCAACTTCTGTTACACCCACCCCCTCCCCTCTCAAAGTTCGTTCTTTCTGCAAGGAACTCTCACTGCTGCAGCCGTTCGTTCGCTCACACAAAAGCACGCCGTCATACGTACGTACTACATGTGTACACACTGCATTCGGCCTGGTCACACCCACAGCACTTCAGTCTTCTTCTCCCCACTGCAGTCGTACAGCAAGCACATGGACACACGCAGCAGCATTCAGCAAGCAGGCAGGCAGTCAATCTTGCTTGCAGGGGGGGGGGGAGGGAAGCTATGTCTCGCTCCTCCAGTCTCTTTCTTCCAGCCAGCAGCACACGCCTCTCTCCACAGAGCAGTCTTACATCGCACACACTTTTCCACTACAACCTTCTTTCTCCATCCTCTCCCCACCCACCCCTTCCTAAATCAACACCCCCCCCCCCTCTCTCCAACTACACTGAACAGCAAGAAAACCCAACCCAAACACAAAAACAAAACTCCACACACAGAATACAAAGACAACAATGAAAAAGAAAATACAAAAAGCCTCCCATTTCCCCACTTAAGCTAGTATCAAGAGCTATGAAATAGACGTAAAAAACTTTCAGTAATACTGACGACACAGAACTTTAACCCAATTTGCGAAAACATAAAACTGATTCTTGTTCTCAAGAATTTCCAGTAAAGGTTACACACTACTGTCTTTTTCGACCCCCCCCTATAAAACCCAACCCACAAAGCCCCTGAACAACAGCTGTGATATAAATCTTTCTCGAACTGTGAAAATAATAAAGACATACTCTTACAGACTTTCCCACATCTTTTCCTTAACATCTACCCCACAACTTCCACCCCCCACCCTTCCCACAACTTTCTGTCTACAGCCCTATCTGCTTTAGTTCCATCCCCCGCCACGGCCAGCGTGAGACCCCCAGCCTGAGTAGGCCCCAGTGTTGGAGGAGTCAGTGCCCCACCACGAATTGCCTGAGGCGTTCTGCTGGCCGCCCCCCATGTTGCTGCCAAACGCAGGCGAGTTACCGATCTGGTTGCTCTGGTCGCTAGACCCTCCCCCCTGCTGGTTGGGGCCCCCACCTCCCCCCATACCCCCCCAACCCCCTCCTGACAGCATGGCCTGGGCGGCGGCCAGCATGGCTGAGTTAATGAGGTTCATGCCCAGGTTTCCGGGCAGACCGTCCCCGCTGCCCTTGCCCCCCTGCATGCCCATCAACCCACCTGGCCCGCCTCCCGGGCTGACGCCTGCCTGCCCCCCGCTGCCGGCCTTGGGCCCCCCCGACTTGTCAAAGCTCTTGGGAGAGGCGTTGCTGATGTGGACGGATGTGCCACGCACGATGTGGTCCTCCCCGCACAGGGCCTGGGCCACCTCCGCGTCGGCAAAAGTAACAAAGGCAAAGGCGCGGAAGGGTTTGGGGATGAAGACATCCACCACCTCCCCAAAGCTGGAGAAGTACGTGCGCAGGTCATCGGCTGTGATGTCCTCCGTGCAGCGCCCCACAAATACTTTGCGGCTCATCATCTGGTTGTTGCCTTCCTGCACCCCACACACAAAACGAGAAGTTGGTTATTTCCAAACACAACACGGAGAGAAGTTGGGCATTTTCAGCATACACAAAACAGCGTGGAGGAGTCAGTCATTTTCAGCAAACAAAAAACACATTCAGGACTTAACCCTCTTGTTGAATTCTACAGAGCTCAACTGCCTGTAGATTTTGAATTCTTTTCAAGTTTTCTACCCCAAACTGACATAGTCTACTCCTGAGACAATTGTCTGTGTGCATGACAAGCTATCAAGCTGAAATTTTGACACAAGCTAGATACATCTTTGTACTTGCATTTTAAGGCAAGTTTACATGTCTGGTCACAAAATGTCGTGTCATTGTCACCTTATTGGTCACCAACCACAGGTAAAAGTATGCTGTATACGATAAACAGCAAAATATGTATGGAATAGACAAAAAATTCAGAGCCTCCGCAGTCTAGTGGTTAGGGCGTTGGACTCGTAACCTAAAGGTTGCGGGTTCGATCCCAGCTTTCGGCTATGGCGTTGTGCTCTTGGAAAAGGCACTTTACGGCTATTTTCTCACCCCACCCAGGTGTAAAAGGGGTACCAACCTTGTGTTGGGGGTTAACCCTGCGATAGACTGGCGTCCTATCCAGGGGAGAGTCTATGACTCTCAGTCGCTCAACGCCACAGAAACCGGGATAAGCACCGGCCTGATGAGCCTTAGGCTCAGGACAGACCAACTTTTAACAAAAATTCATACATGCAAGTGTTGAATAAAAAACTGATACCTAGCTAACGCGTTTATTAATGTTTGTGTGCAATTGTACTTCAAGAATATGTTACATAATGTCCTCAAAACACCTGTTGTTTTATATGTCTTGATGAGATACTTTTTATTTAACCGTTTTTTTGTCTTTAGAAAACGAGGCATATTCAATCAATATCTGACCTGTATACTGCATTTCAGATGTCTATGTCTTACCACATGTTTGTTAACTCTCCTACTACTGGCGGAGGGTGTACCCGCCAAATACCTGGGAACACCCGGTGTCTCCCTTTACACTATTTATACACCATGGTCATACACCCTTTATCCCTTTGGGCATGCGCAGTGGCTCCCAAATAGAGTTAGCTGCCGCCAATTGCAATTTTGTCTTCAGTGGATCAATTTTTGTGCCGATTTTAGGGCGATGTCATCGAGTGACGAGTTTTGGAGGGAAGTGCATCAAGATGGCGACAGCTACAGCGAACTTTTTGGAGGGTTTTCTGTGAATAAAACAGTGGAATCTGAACTTATGTGGACTGAAATGGACTTAGAAACTGCACAGACGATGCACGAGTTGCAGAGTGGAATCAAAGTGCTGTGTTTACGGACAGTTCGAGTGATGAAGATGACAATGGCAGTGATGTAAACAACAATCTTGCCGAGGGGAACATGTGACTGTTGCTGGTTGAAAATGAAATTATGTGAAAATATTGGCTCCAGAAACTTGAAAAACGATTCTAGTGACTGGTTGTAACTAACCATGATCCGATTTCAATGGCTGGCTGTTCGTCAGCCTGTATGCTTGTTTGCGAGTGTGTTTGCATGTTATTCTAGCATTATCTGATCATTTTCATTTATTTTCCATGCATGCATGTTTGATTTTAGTTCATTATGATGAATCTTTACCGCTTGAAGTAGTCATTTTTTTTTTTAAATATTGAGTAACCACCGTCACCAACAACCACAACATCATCACCATCAACAAGTCGCACAAGAGTCAGATGAAGAAATATTTCTTTCTTCAAAACTACACAAGCACAGAAAGTTTCATGCAAATGTGTCTTTATTTCGATTTTTTTAAAGTCAGTAGGTGTGAAACTCATGGACACTGCTGAAATTACTTGGTATGCAGTGGTGAGTAAGAGAAACGGAACTCGGTAGTAGGAGAGTTAACCCTAGTAGCGCTGTTCCCGGATTACTCCGGAATGACGTAGTGCAGCATTTCTGGCGGCTCCCGGAATATTCCGGGATGACGTCGGTGATCGTAATTGAAGGCTTTGTTTCGCTTTCAAAGGTCATCCAATGAACGTGAAGGCCATTGTAGGGCCGCAGAAATGGGTGAAGGTCGTCCACAGTCGCAAGCAACGAGGATTCTGATTGGTTTAGAGGTGTTTTTTTTTTTTTTTTTTTTGGACGAACGTCGATCGCCTGAAAACAAAATGGCGGCAAAGTGTTTGCGCTCGTATCACTCGAAGTATTTTTCGAGTTTTTTGACGATATTGACGGTGATGAGGAGTTTTAGAGGCTGGATTTGGTTGAATTAAACGATAATAGAGATGATAAGGTAAGGATTGTGAAATATTTTTGAAAAACTTCGGAAAAATTGATCGCGATCGGACTGAATCGAGCGGTGCCAAGTTTTGTCCAAAGCACTTCATAGCTACCGGGCGATTTCGATGTCATACATTGTTTTACTTTATTTTAACGCAACACGGCTTCGAAGTAACTGTTTTTAAGTCATTTCTATATGCTGTCGAGTACTTTGCATCACACGAAATCAAGCGATTGTCGTATTTTCGTCATAGAACGCCGCCAGTTCGCACGAAATAAGTGTTCACCGCCATGACGATCGCGTCGATCATTTCGCTGGACTTTTCCGAGTATTTGACGACCGATAAAGCCACGGAAGCTCTTTATTTTTTCAAAACTTATGTCAAGAGACACTATTTATCGAATCATGACATTTTTGCACCGCAACAACATTGCATATCGTGTTAAAATCAATCTGGGTCACCGACATCGCAACAGTGATTGGTAGTGCACTGCGCAGTTTTTAAACTTTATTTATTTTTTACATTATCATAAACACTACATGCTGCTAAAGAAGTTCACTCTTTTAAAAGCTTGTTATCTAAGCTTTCCAGTGATTTACAACTTTACACACTTAGTTTAGTTTTACATATCAATATCAAGAGTTGTTTGACCCCACCCTACTGCAAATCAACAATGGCTGCTGTTAATTCAGCCAGCAGCACCTAGTACCGCTGCCGTTATTTCAGCGCTACTAGGGTTAATATTAAGTGCACAGAAGTGTATTATTGTACAGAAATGTCACATTGTCACCACACAGGTGTGACAAATATGAAACAACACAGAACTTCTGTATTTCTACAAAATTTTAATCGTGATAGCTTTTAAAGTAGTCAGTGATGGCACAGGGACATGTCACATCAAAGAAAGCACAAATTGTGGATGTTCTGGGGGTGTACGTATCGCTGTCACTTGTGGCATCTTAGACTGGAGACCTATTTTCTTTTCCTTCTTGCTATTTTCGTCATCAGCAAAGCTGTCCAACGAGTTTCAAATAAAAAGTGCGGTAATAACTAGAAAATAGTCAAAAGGTGTCACATTTTCTGGCATTTCTGCTACCCCCCCTCCGGTCACCATGCTTGCAGGAATGTGCCATGTAGTACTTTATTTTCAGGGTCATTCTTCTCTCTAACTGCGTTGTTTCCTTTCTCTTCTCCTCCGTCAGCTTTTTTCTGACTCACTTAACATTTATCATTGAAATTTTTCTACTTCCAATGCAAACGTTCATTTTACTGTCTAGTTACATGAATCGTCTGCTACCAACGAAGACACTTTTTTTTTCGCCATGCGCTACGAGCGAAAGGTATTTCTTTCACCAGCTATGCTTTCTTCCTTCCCTCCTAACACACATGTTAGTGGTCTAAATTTATCACTGGCACCCTCTGAAACCTTCCCTGCATCGCCCCACCAAATTTCAGACACATTGTGTAACGAGATATGTGTGTGATGGAAAAGTACTGCTCGCGTGGTCAGGATTAACGGCCAGCTACAGCCGCATCAGACTCTAGCAGGCGGTGCTGTTTCAGCCGGCTGCGGCCGCTACGAGGCTAAGACGGTTAAAATGGGCATATTGAACTACTTCATGCTCAATAACAGCTGTAGTAGAAGTTTGCATGACATAAGAAAAAGTACAAACATAAACTAGTGTCAGTTATGATGGTGGACATGAAAAGTGTACTCCATCCACCAGTTAAAATTGACAAAACCTGTGAATTTCTTCATCACTATAGTAGTATCTATCTCGTGAAAGCCCATTTCATTACCCTTGCTCAGCTATAAATGTACAATTGTAGACATTTTTATTGTCCAGCAGCACAACTTTTTGTGGGTGGTCTGACATCCATGTCATCAGAAAAAATAATGCATAAGTTATCTTTTGCTTTTAGTTTTCATACAGGTAAATGGTTTACCTTTCAAGCATTACAGAAATTTTTATATGATTTCACCTTTTAAATTCTATGACCAATATCCCATTTTTGGCATGACCTTTAGGCACTGTCTCATATACAACCCATAGATTTCCAGTGTAAAGCAATTATAAAAACCTAGGCTGTGCACCGACTACACACAAGTCTGACTTCTCAAAATGGACCAAGCACCGAGTTTTACCTTCGAGTTGGGAAAAGAAACGTCACACCAGCGGCCGTCGATCATGTGACGCTGAGACATGCACTTGACCTGGGACTCGGGGTTAGAGAAGCGGATGAAGCCAAAGCCCTTGGACTGGCCAGTGCGGGGATCCCTCTTCACCTGCACAGGAAAGCATGCGCACACACACTCACTTTTACCACACACAGTCCATCATTTTCTCAATTATCACACATCAATTCCAATACACACGTTACTCTTTGCATTTTTTATAGAGACAACTAAAAAAAGTGTTTTTTTTAAAAGCACAACTTGTACCACACAGTTCCACTGTATCTCAACTATACGCCAGCATCACTTCCAACACACACACATTACTATTTGCATTCAACTAAAAATATTGCATTTTTTATTGTAAAGCACAACTTTTACCACACACAGTTCTACATGTCAACTGTCATGCGCCAGCATCACTTCCAATACACGTTACACTTTGCAATTTATATTTAGACAAAAATATTAGTGGTTTTTTTCTCTCTCTCAGCATAACAAATGCCAGAAGTGAGCCATTTACCAGGATCGGTTGTCATAGGAGAATGCACCACATCCTAAAAATAAGTGAAAAATATATGGTCTCCCCTGCCTCTTATCTTGAAATGCGTTCCCATAAATCTAAATGATAAAAAAAAAGCCCTCTCTTTGCAAGCGCCAACTCCTCCAATAAGGCAGACTCCCCCCCCCCCCAAATTGGGAACATACATATTTTCCCTTAGTACTACTACAACATTTCTTAAGTCCAATCTGCTTCACACCTGGCATGCTGACAACAGGTCACTTGAGAACTGGGATTCTGTAGACCTGTTGTACAGAAACCATCATCTCCTGACTATTCATTCACACAGTACATGTAACACCTCAGCGCCCCCCCCCCCCCCAAAAAAAAAACACACAAAAATCACGAGTTCTCCCCCTTTGCATAACACAATCCTAAACTATGTGCCCTACCTTGCCTTATAAGAATGAGCAACACTTCATGGTCACATGAAAAAAGCAAATACGACTGATAGCTCTGAAAAAAAAAGACTTGATGCACTTATTCTAAGCTGCAGTTCAAACTTGACCAAGTGCCTTATAACACCCCCCACCCCTCAAATATTTTAATTTAAATGCTTTACCTGAGCAAGGACCAGGTCTCCAAACTGGCTGAAGTAGGTCTTCAGATCTTCTTCAGTGCTCTTCCAGGGTAGGCCCAGCACAATCAAGTCAGAGCACTTGTTTGGGTCCACCATTCTCTTCTTTGTAGCTTGGTTGCCAAACCCATCCTCTCCCTTCCGCTTGCTATCTGTAGCCACAAAACAAACAGATCATGAATACTTCACAGTCAAGTTATCAAAACAGACTTTCTATTTGTAGGGAGCTGAGAATTCAACCTAAAGCAACATCCACTATTTGTGCGACATTTTCAGTGCCTGGCACATCTGTTCTTTCTAAAGACAGCCCCACGTTTGTCTAGAAAGAAATTTCAAATCCATAAATCTTGTAAGTCACATGTGTGTGAATAACTCGGAACGGATAGCATTGCGCTTGTGCTCTGCTGACCCAGTTTTTTATATAGAGGACGATTCCTTTAGAATTAACATAGTGCTGGCGTCACTTGGATGCAAACTTCTATACTAAATTGTTTAGATTTGCACAATTACTTTTTCAAGACTAAGGAATGTCCTTTGCAATTACCAGTAATGCAGCATTTACAGCACTTTCAAAGCAAATCGTTGCTCTTCTTCTTTGATTCGCTTTACACTGTCATGTGTCTGGGAAAAATAATGGCATGTCCTTTCCAGCTCCTCTCATGGGCTCTACAGCTTGGCCTGCAGGGTTATCTCCATCAGCCACACTTTCTTCCTCGGGTCACTGTATAGCATACACTTCTGAAGGATGTGCTCGCCTGTCTGGTTTTCTTTACCACAGGCAAGGAGCAAGTTTCAACTTTGCGGACATATGGTGGTTTAGCCTGTTGTGCCGCTACTCTAGACTAGGCCTATTCGTTAAAGAGCAGGACTACTTACTCTCGGCTGTGAAACCGACAAAAACTAGAACGCATCTGGGCCGCTATGTGCATCCAAGCATATTTTCTACATTCATCCTATTGTGCTTAAGCCTGAAGTAAACTCGGCCTATCGCACTATGAATTATCACGTTTAACAACTTGCCTGCCCCATGATGATGATGGGTTGACCAGTCATATGCCTTTGTGATGGGAATGCCCCATGACGGGTTCACTGTCATAGTTCACAGAATTTTCCAGAAATTCTACATCATGCCATTCATGGCTGATGCATATGTACTAGCCAATGGTCGTAACACCACCACTGCCACCAACACACACACCAGAACATGCAGAAAAATAAAAACTATTTCAACACATGAAGGAAATCATAAAATGTGATATTCATAGGCATATAAGTATTATGGTTCTGTAGAATATTCATTTTCCATTAAAAAAAAGTTTAATGCACTTTTAAAAAGAAACATGGCCTCCAGATTTTTTTTTTTTTTTAATCTAATCTCCCCCAAACCTGGCAGAGGGGAAGCCTGTGTTTAAATACCTCTGGCATTCAAGGGGTTAATTAATATATGATTATGTACACAAAGGGAGGGCGCTGGCAGGTATGCATTTGAAGATGGTCTGGAGTTGGTAAAAATCCCCACCCTAAATTCACGTGACGCCAACGAGATTCGAACCCACGACTCCACAGACCCACGAGATTGCAGTTGGTATTATAAAATATACTAATAGTATTAATTAACCACTAGGCAATAGCACCCATCTGTTCCAGATTATACAGGCTATAAGTTAAAATATTTGCCCACTTTCATGTTACATGCGTCTGAACTCCAGGATTTTGATATCGGCAACCTCACGGTTGGAGCACCTTAATTTATAGAAAAAAACGTGTCAGAAAAAAAATCGTGGATAAAGCACTAAAACAATGCCTTATACGTACTTTTGGCAAAAACGGCGATATACTGATGATTTCCCCAGATTCCATCCGGCGGGTACAGCACACCATCAGCCAGACGAATGCCCCGGTAGGCCCCGGTCTCCGACTTGTACTTCAGCCCACATGCACCGGGATATTGTGCACAGAGTGTTGTCAAAAGAAGCGTACCATCTGATTCGCTTGGAATTTCGATTGCATCTTCGCCAATATCTTCAGCAACTTGAAGGATTTGTGCCATTTTGTTTAGAAAAGAAGACCTTCAACAAGGTTAAATTCAGGAAAACTTGCTGACCACGTTCACACCGTCCTTCTACTCTCAAAATGGCGTCGGAAAAGGCAACGCCGTTTGTGACGCGGGGTTTCCTGAATGATAAGCAGTTGCCACAAAGCATGGTAGCACTCCAAAATCAGCTTCACACACATATATATATACACACACACACACACACACACACATCACTCTCTCTCTCTCTCTCTCTCTCTCTCCCCTCTCTCTCTCTCTCTCTCTCTCTCTCTCTCTCTCTCTCTCTCTTCTCTCATCTCTCACTCGATATGAATAAATGAACTAAATAAAGACAAACTCTACTCTGTGATTTTTGGAAGAAATAATGTAAAGAAACCCTATGCATACACACGGGGACTGGATGAAAAAAAGCACATGAGTACTTATTCCACTATCCTCGATATAAAAGAATAAATAATATAAAATAAATGAATAATGCTTCTTATCCATTTACCCTCAATAAATAGTTTGAGCTATTACAACAATTTACTCTCTCAAAAGAACAGACAGTTGATTGCGTCAAATGGAACACCCCATTCTATTGCAAAGGCCTACTCTAAACGTGTGTCAATGAACCCTTGCATATCTAAAAACATGCATTTCATCGGGTTCATTCGAATTCCTGTTAGAGGGGATTTTCCCCCTGGAGTTAACATCAATGCTGACTCCACTCTCCCCAAAAGTTCTTTGGACGAGACTATAAACCGAGGCCCCGTGTGCGAACGCAGCAGAACATCTTGCACACACGTTAAATCCTGTTCCGCTTTTCACAAGAGTAGGCCATTGTGTGCCGGTCGGAACAGATGACAAAAATTACACATCTGCATACACACAGGGACTGGATTGAAAAAACACGTCAGTGCCTATTCCATTATCCTCGATATAAAAAAATAATACATAAATAAGTAGATACCTAAATGAATAAATAAATAAATATAGCTACAGGATCTATACAGAATTTAGCACAAGGTGGTCAAAAATGATTAAACTTTACTTCAGCATTAACAAACATAAAGCTCTACACATTTGGTGGAACAAAGTGCAGAGTGTGAATGTGAAACAAAACAAAACAAAACTTGTGAGGAAATCCACACTTCATTATCCCCTGACACATGTTTACTTGGAGACATTCACAAATTCATTAGTTTTGTTGTTCCACCGTGCAGTTGTTATATAATATGCCCTGTCTATCTACTGGTTAAAAAACAAATCTTGATGTATAATGTGCTATAATGTGCGTATGCCTATTTGGACTGTACACAATTAATGTCAACATGCATGGCTGTACCCCCCCCCCCGACACACACACATACACACATTGAAAGTCATATAAATATGCAGGTAGAGTGTGTGTGTGTGTGTGTGTGTGTGTGTGTGTGTGTGTGTGTGTGTGTGTGTGTGTGTAGTGAGAGAGAGAGAGAGAGAGAGAGAGAGAGAGAGAGAGAGAGAGAGAGAGAGAGAGAGAGAGTAGATTTTAAAAAAATATCAAAGTGGTCTTTGAATATCCAAATCATTTTTGTATGCAGTTAAATAAATTATCTTTTGTGTGTGTCTTTGATTTTACGTCTGTACACCTATAGTGATATTAGACAATATCTTGTGCATGCAAGCTATGTGTATGTGTATGCAGATTTGTAAAAGAAGCGTCATTTTGTATCTGTTCACCGAGTCCTATACTGTAAATTTCAAATGAAAAACGAAGTTTTGTGCAAAATGTTGAGATAACTTTCTTAAACACAAAGAAATTTTGCCACTGGTTTGATCCAGTTATCATATTATTCTACAGACTGCCATTCATGACTATAGAACGGATGACGTCAAAGCATGCATTCTACTCTTATTCTATTATTATTCTATTCTACTATTCTTTTATTTCGAGGATATTGGAATAAGCATCTATGTGCTTTTTTTTGGCATCCAGTCCCCGTGTGCATGCAAATTTGTAAATTTTGTCATCCGTTCCCACTGGCACACAATGAAAGAAGAATGGGTTTAACGTGTGCGTAATATGTTCTGCGTGCGTTCGCGCACGGGACCTCAGTTTATAGCCTCATCCCAAGGACTTTCAGGGGGAGTGGAGTCGGCATTGCTGTGGAGCCGGCATTGACTCCAGAGGAAAAATCCCTATACGTGTGTTGCGTACACATGTTTTTTCAACCTGTCCGCACAGTAGTGGCAGTGAGAACGTATCTCAGTGCACTGGTGTTGTTAGAAATGTGTTTGCTGATTTTGAATTTCTGGTTAAGAGCCAATAATTTATTTAGCACATCATGGTCAATAGAGGGCGCTATATTCAACTAATTTGATTGGACAAAGAATAGCGTGTGCAACGCTTGTAGTCCCACAATCCTCCGCGTTTTAGGCCTATGTAGGCCCCTAGCCTAGGCCGTAGGCCTAGCCTATTTTCTTTTTTAAAAGGAGGATAGGCTAGGCCTAATGTAGGCTTAAAGAGTGAGTTTCATCTCAACTTGTTGCTTCATCAATTTCCACAATTGTAACACTTTTGGGGTGGCCCGAGGTGCTGAGGTGGGAGAACTTGCGGGAGCGTGGGACCTCCGACTTTCTGGCTCGCGGCTGCAAGTCCTGATAATTATCAGAGCAATCTGGAAAGGACTAGGCTATAATCTGACTGAAACAAACTAGGCCTAATGTAGGCCTAGTAGCCTAGTAGGCACCCATCAGTCTCGGAAGACTCAGAGCGTAGAATTCTCCGCGTTTCCGCGGATTTCCGCTTTTTTTAAGTTGATTTCCGCGGGAAAAAAAAAAACTTTCCGCGGAAAAAAAAAATGTGGGGAAAAAAAACGAAACCAGATGAAATTCTCAAATGGTGCGAGTGCCGTCAAAGGGTTCAGTTCTCACTCACTAGACTCGGTAGCTAAAGCCGATCAAGGGCTCGGTCAAAGGGTTCAGTTCTCACTCACTAGACTCGGTAGCTAAAGCCGATCATCTATATAATTTCAAAATGGCTAGCATATGCGGGAGAACGATCGTGGATGGGACTCGTGCTTATGATGACAGAGGATGCAAAAATGCATGGGAGTGGGTGGATGGTGAACTGAAGTCAAGATTGGGGATCGAAAACTGGATGCTGCAGGCAAAGTGTTTTGCGAAGCTTGCCAGTTCGACATTCTCTATGCAAGCCAGGGCCGCAGAGCACTTGAAGACCATTAATTTTGCAAAAGGCAAAACACAAGGTGATCTACTCCATCCGCGGGAATACAACTCTTGCAGACTGACACAGAGAAAAATACTGCTGTGGACAACACTCAGGATATCCAAGCTGGGAAGAAAACATTATGCAGCTTCTTCAGAAAATGAGAAACAGAACAAGTGTACATACACAGGCAGACATAGGATAATCAGGCATGGTACATCTCCGCGAATTTGCGGAAATCCGCAAAAAAGAAAAGAAGAAAAATAAGGAAACCCGAGAACTGGTCAAGGGATAGGATGCAAGGCTTCCTTGCCCAGTACTTCCCTTCTCTTCTTTACATCACCAGTCTACTAGGTATCTGTTGACAGAAGGGTGTCAGTTGCAGCTGTAAGCCTAAGGCAGAGGGGTGAAGAGGGATGGTAGGAAGAGGGAGGGGTGGCTTTCACTGGCTGCCTTCAGCCTGTAGGCCTATGGGGTCAGAGCCCAATGTTTGCAGTATCATAACAACCAGCCTGCCCTTTCTCTTTCTGGCGTCTCTCTCTCTCTCTCTCTCTCTCTCTCTCTCTCTCTCTCTCTCTCTCTCTCTCTCTCTCTCTCTCTCTTACACTCCCCCCTCTCTCTGTTTCTCTGTATGTGTGACTGCCCTTTCTTTCTTTCTTCCTCTATCTGCATTTGTGCACATTTGTCTAGAAATGTACTTATTTTTGCTATGTGATTACTTGAGTGTAGAACTTCCTTTAGATTGAAGAAATGACAGAAAAAGTCATACTTGGAGAGTTTATTTTAGGCAGAAACTGCTTAGTGTGGAAACTGAAATTAGTTCAAGGAAAGGCCTTTAAACAGGCTAGAATTGTCTTAAAACCTTCAGCTTCAGGGGGCAACGCCCCCTGACCCCCACAAGGGGCTCTGCCCCTTGACCCCATGAGGGGGCAGTGCCCCCTGGACCCCCACTACATTTCAGGGAAAAATGCTTTTCCTCCAGTACCATGCCTGGATATCATTACATACATGTATACATCCCCTTTTTTAATTCTGCAATTAGTTGCTGGATATTTATGTCCTCATTTCTCTCACACACTGTTTTTATCTGTCTGTCTGTCTCTCTCCCTCTCTCTCTCTCTCCATGTTTTCCATTAACCATCATAGTTGTACACACAAACTTATGTTAAGGCTACCCAGAAGGGATCTTTTTAAAACAAGTTTGTCATGCTCTGGTGGTTCTTTATGGAAGGTCTAAAAGTCTGAGTCTGTCTCTCTCTCTCTGTGTCTCTTTCTCACTCACTCACACACACACACACACACACACACACACACACACACACACACACACACACACACACACACACACAACATGCTTCTCACATTGTTCAAAATGGTGCCTGGAGAGGCCTCCAAATTGCCTTTAAAATGCTAAAAAATCGTTTTCGGCCGGGGGGCTTCGCCCCCCTGGACCCCCCAGCGGGGCTTTGCCCCTGCACCCCACCGGGGCCTAAGCGGCCCCTGGACCCCGGCTTACTTTATTCTTTTTTTTTCTCTGCCAATTCTACGCTCTGAAGACTGGAGTTGCGCTCTAGACTTCAGAGCGCAAAGCCTGGGTAAGTAAGTATGGAGGGCAAGCTGTTATTCATGCAGCAGACCCCCCCTCTCCACGCCACTGGAATGATCCATTGGAAAGGCAATGACCGATACCAGTGGTACCAGTACCGTCACAGGAGCCACCAGAACATTGCCATAGGCCTATCTATAGCCTACAGCCCCGAGCCACACCATCCCTGAGGAAAAATCGGTGGGGGGGGGGGGGGGGGGGGGGGGGTTGGAGTCCTAGGGCCCTGGGGCTCCAATCCCCCGATTTTTCCTCAGGCATGGTGTCTAAACACGACACCTGTGTGCATGCTGGGTTTTTTTTTTTTAATTTAATTTTGTCATCGCTCCTACCGGCACACGATGGCCTCCTCTTCCGAAAGGCGGAACGGGGTTTTAACGCGTGCGCAAAAACTTACGGTTTAGGCCTACATATTGGCAGGCGAACATCTTAACCATCCTGCCACCGTCCTTCCTAGGCCTAGGCTAATGGAATAAGCACTCGTGTACTTTTTAACATCCTGTAATGTAATAATATAATAATTATAATGTACATTTTGTACATTATAATAATAATATAATGATAATAATATAATAATAATAATAATAATAATATAATTATAATGTACATTTTGTACATTATATGATGATTTAAGAAAAAAATTACTATCTAATGTCAATATTAAGGAAATGAATAATATGAATAACTACAAGAATCTGAGTAAGTTTTTCAACAACGAGGACTGTCTGCTAGATATGATCAAATATGTGCATGATTCTTTTTCCAGAAGAGCAAGAACATAGATACATTACATATCTAAGAATCTACATCTTTTAAGAATGTTAAATACGTTTACGTTTGGTGTCAAAGAAGTCTCGTTCTGACTTAATGACAATAAAGTTTTCTGATTCTGATTCCTGTCCCCCTGTGCTTGCACTTTTGTAAATCTTATCATCTGTTCCCATCGGCACACAATGGCCTCTTACGAAAATAAAAGCAGAACAGGATTTAACGTGTGCGCAGCCTTTGTAGGGAAAAGTCACAGGTAAAAAAGTCACAGAAAAAAAGTCACAAAATTGAGGAGGAAAAAAAGTCACAGGAAAAAAAGTCACAATCAGGTCAAACAAAGCCAAGTAAAATCCAGTTCAAGTCAAAAAGTGTTTATTTCATCTGAGCAGGATAAAAGCCAATGTCATAGATTCAAGATAGTAAAAGATTTTAAAAACTGCAACAATACCAGTCTAGCTCCTCTAGCTATATGCAGACTTTTTCTCCTGAAGTTAACATCAGTGCTGACCCACTCTCCCCAAAAGTCCTTTGGATGAGACTTTAAACCGAGGCCCCGTATGCGAATGCACGCAGAACATCTTGCGCACACACGTTAAATCCTGTTCCACTTTTCGTAAGAGTAGGCCATTGTGTGCCGGTGGGAACAGATGACATTTACAAAACTGCATACACACGGGGACTGGACGTAAAAAAGCATATTAGTGCTTATTCCATTATCCTCGATATAAAAGAATAATAATATAAAAAAAAGAATCTCTCTCTCTCTCTCTCTCTTCTCTCTCTCTCTCTCTCTCTCTCTCTCTCTCTCTCTCTCTCTCTCTCTCACACACACACACACACACACACACACACACACACACACACACACACACACACACATTTTTTGGTGACTTTTTTTCCAATTATCTCTCTGCTCAGTCTTTCTGGCAGAATTGCTTTAGCCTAGCCTAGGCCTAGTAGGGCTTAAGTCCCGCAACAGAGAAGACAAATCCTGTTGCTCTCATCCCTCCCCTCTCCTCTTTCCTTCATGCCTTAGGCCTATTGAAATTGGGGCAGTGCAATTTGCAAGGGTGTTAGATTAGGCCTAGACCTAGCCTATGACAAAAACATCATGACAAAGAAATTAGATCAGTCACCTCACCTCACCTCACCTCATTCTCCTGACTGAATGGTCGTAGAGGAGACATGAGGATGTTGATGACGTTGTTCTCCTCCATCCAGACCGGTCCTCTGCCCTGCGGATCAGCGTTGCGCTGTCCATCCCAGTCCACTCCTTGATGTTGTCCATCCAGTTCTTGGGTTGCCTTCCTCTGCGTCTTTCCCCTTCCAAGGTTCCCTGCAGAACCGTTTTGGGCAGCGTGTTGTGTCGGGTGACGTGCCCAAACCAAGACATCTTCCTCCTTTTTAGTGTTGACAGGAGGGGTTCCTGGGGGCCTGCCAGCTGTGTAACTTGGCCCCGCACAAAGTCATTGGTCTTGTGATCCCTCCACGAGCTCCCAAGGAGACGTCTTAAGCATTTTGTTTCAAATGCTTGAATTCTCTTGGTGGTTTCAGCTGTCAGAGTCCAACTTTCACAACCATAGAGCAATATGGATATAATTAGGGACTTGAAGATTTTTATCTTGGTGTGGAAACTGATGTCTTTGCTCTTCCAGATCTTGCTGAGTTTTGCCATTGCCGATGTTGCCATGGCTAGTCTGGTCTTGATCTCTGTTGCAGAGCGGCCATCTTTGGTGAGAGTGGCACCAAGGTATTTGAAGGTGTCCACTTCTTCTAATTGTTCTCCATTCATGAAGATTTGAGCGTGGATGTTATTTGTGCTGTTGACCAGGACTTTGCTCTTTTCAGTGCTCACTTCCATGCCGTATGCTCTTGCTCTGTCTGTTAGTCTGTTTGTTAGATCCTGTAGCTTGGTGTTGCTGCCGCCCATCAGATCGATGTCGTCGGCAAAGCGTAGGTTGTTTATCATTCTTCCTCCTAAGGAGATGGTAGAATGGAAGTCGTGGAGGGTATCTCTCATGATGTTTTCCAGGAAGAGGTTGAACAAGATTGGGGATAGCAGGCAACCTTGTCGGACGCCAACTGTGGTCTTGAAGTAGTCGCCTATCTGGCTGTTGAGGAGGACTGCACTGTTGGATGTGGCATACAGCGCCTGGATGGTTTGGACTAGACCCTCTTCTATGCCAAAGTTTCTCAGGACCTGCCATAGACCTTCGTGCCACACTCTATCAAAGGCCTTCTTAAAGTCTATGAAGTTGTGGAACAAGTCTCTCTGGTGATGTAGGTGTTTCTCCATCAGAATACGGCAGTTGAATATTTGCTCCACAGTGCTTCTGCCTGCCCTAAATCCTGCTTGCTCTTCAGCTAGGTGTTCTTCAGCCTCTTTCTTGAGCCGGTTTAAGATGACTTGTAGCATGATTTTGCTAGGGTGGCTGATGAGGCTGATTGTTCTGTAGTTTTGACATTGGCGGAGGTTTCCCTTTTTAGGAAGAGGGATGATGAGTGATTGGGTCCATTCTCTGGGCCACTGTTTTGTCTCCCAGATCTTCTGACAGAGCGAAGTTACTGCTGTAACTGCTTCTTCTCCTCCATGCTTGAGGAGTTCTGCTGGAATGTTGTCTGCTCCAGGTGACTTTCCTGCTGGTAGGCTGCGGATGGCTTTTTCCACTTCTTCCCTCATCACTGGGAGTGGTGGGGGTTCCCTCGTTGTTGTACAGTCCCCATGAATCAAACTGTTGTCAGGCTGTATGGGGTAGTTGTATAGATCTTTGCAGTACTGGGTCCATCTGTTTAGGACCGCAGAGTTTTCTGTTAGAAGCCTGCCTGAGTTGTCTTCAATGACTGAGGATTTGTTCTGCTGTGATTTTGTGAGCTTCCTCAATGTGTCATAAGCTTGCTTGCTGTTACCTTTCTCCATTCCTGTCTCGATGTTCTCACACTGTTTGTTGATCCACTCCACTTTGGCTTCCCTCATTTTCCTTCGCACTTGGTTGTTGGTATCACGGTATTGTGCCGCACCTTCGGGACTTGAGTTTTTCTGCTTCATCAAGGTTCGTCTCTTGTCGCAGAGGTCGAGAATGTCATTAGAGATCCATGGCTGGTGTTTCTTCCTCTGGTGACCAAGTACCTCCTCTGCTGTTTCGCGGACTGCCTCGTTGAAGCTGTTGGCAAGCTCATTGATGTCACTGTCCAGTAGGTTGAGTGCTGCAAATCTGCCCCCAAGCTGTGCCTGGAAGACTTTGTTCACCTTTGGGTCTTTCAGCTTTTCCAGGTCAAATTTGATTTGTGGGTGTGCAGATTGGGATTTCTTCTTCAACCTGATCTTCATTATCAGCAGCACAAGATCGTGATCGCTGCCTATATCCGCTCCAGGGTACGTTCTTGTCTTTGCCCTGTTAATGCTTGACTTGAAGCGCCGTGGGGTCAGGATGAAGTCGATCTGGTTGTGTGTTTTCCCATTTGGCGCATGCCATGTTGTTCTTCTGGACAGTTTATGAGGGTAAAGGGTGTTGCCAATGGTGAGCCTCTGACTGCTCGCAAACTCCAGGAGGCGAAGTCCCCTGTCATTGGTGTTTCCTGTACCAAATTGGCCGACTGTTCCAGCCCAGTTCTCATAGGCATCTGGGCCGATTTTGGCGTTGATCAGTCAACGACGAACTAAAAGCTAGGCGGCATAGCTATCGTAATAATTTTATATATTAAAAAAAACACCAATGTGGACGCCATCCGAAATAGCTCAGTTGGGAGAGCGTTAGACTGAAGCTCTAAAGGTCCCTGGTTCAATCCCGGGTTTCGGCATGGAATATCTGGTGGTTGGCAGTCTGCTTTTGTTAGGTGGAGTTGCCTTTTTAAAATTTTTTTTTTTTTTTATAAATAATCATAACACTTAAGAATAAACTGGAGGGGAGGCCATGATCAATGCTCTAGGCCTACTAGAAATCTACAACAAGATCTGGCAGACACAAAAATGGCTAACACCATGAACACAGTGAATTATCATCACCCTCCCCAAGAAAGGGTTTGATTCCCTGTCCAGGGGATTTTTCCTCTGGAGTTAACATCAGAGCTGAATCCACTCCCCCCAAAAGTCCTTGGATGAGACTATAAACTGAGGCCCCATGTGCGAACGCACACGGAACATCTTGAGCACACGTTCAGTCCTGTTCCACTTTTCATAAGAGTAGGCCATCGTGTGCCGATGGGAACAGATGACACATTTACAAAAACTGCATACACATGGGGACTGGATGTAATAAAGCACATGAGTGCTTATTCCATTATCCTCGATATAAAAGAATAACTTTTTTTTTAAAGGAAACCTTCAGCAGTGCCAGATTTACCGCACAATCAGCCTCATATGCCACCCAAGCAAGGTCATGTTGAAGATTATATTGAAAAGACTGAAGCCACAAGCAGAGACCATCATTGTTGAGGAACAAGCAGGTTTCAGAGCAGGGCGTAGCACAACTGAACAGATATTCAACCTCAGAATACTCTGTGAGAGGTACCTTCAACACCAACGAAACCTCTACCATGTGTTTATTGATTTTAAGAAGGCGTTGGACAGGGTGTGGCACGCAGCTCTGTGGGCAACCATGAATTTGTACAGCATCAATGCAAACCTGATCAGAGTCATCAGAGAGCTGTACAACAAGGCCACCAGTACAGTGTACTACAGCAGCAACATTGGAGAGTGGCTTCGAACAACAGTTGGAGTAAGGCAGGGCTGTCTACTCTCACCCACTCTTTTCAACATCTTCCTTGAGAGAATCATGGCTAATGCATTGGAACACCATAAAGGTTCAGTCAGCATTGGAGGCAGAAAGATTACAAACCTCCGCTTAGCAGATGGCATTGACAGACTAGCAGGATCAGAGCAAGAGCTTGCCAGCCTAACAGAACACCTGAACAATGCCTCTAAAACATATGGCATGGAAATCAGTGCAGAGAAGACCAAACTGATGACCAATAATGCCAAGGGTATCAGCATTGATATCAGGGTCAACAACCAGATGCTGGAAACGGTTAAAAGCTTCAGGTAGGCCCTACTTGGGAGCCGTTGTATCAGACGAGGGGTCCAAGCCAGAGATAGTATGCAGGACTGCACTGCACAGACAATAACAGCACTGTCAAAACTGAACACCATCTGGACAGACAGAAATATTTCACTCAACTCCAAGATCAGACTAATGTGCTCCCTTGTCATATCAATATTCCTGTATACCTGTGAATCGTGGACCCTGACTGCAGATTTTGGAGAGGAGTACAGGCAGTAGAGATGAGATGCTCCGGAGACTCCTTGGCATCTCCTACCGAGACCACATAAGCAACGAAGACGTGCAGAAAAGAATCCAGCGAACCATTGGTCCCTAAGAAAACCTTCTATCAGTCGTAAAGAAGTGCAAACTTAAATGGTACCGGCATGTCACAAGATCGCGGAAGAAGCCGAAAAGATAGGCCTCCAAATCAACATCAGGAAGACAGAGGTCATGAAGATGAACAAAAAGAAACAAGAAAACATCAAGGAAATTGCCAAATTTACCTGCCTGGGCAGTGTCGTCAGTGAAGATGGGGGGACGGATGAAGACATCAAGTGCCGAATAAAGCCCCTCATGCCTTCAACATCCTTCGCCCAATCTGGAGATCAACAGCCGTCTCACTCCGCAACAAGATCCGGATCTTCAACACCAATGTCAAGTCAGTCCTACAGTACAGCTCAGAAACCTGGCATGTAACAAAGACCAACACCCAAAAACTCCAGACATTCACCAACAGATGTCTTAGGAACACCCTGGTATCAGGTGGCCAGAAGTCGTCTCAAACGAAGAACTGCAATCGAGACAGAGATCAAGAAAAGGAAATGGGGATGGATCGGCCATACGCTCGGCAAGCCTGCTTCAGATGTCACCAGGCAGGCCCTTGACTGGAATCCACAAGGGAAGCGGAAAGTAGGCCGACCAAAACAGACCTGGCGCAGAAGCATTGAAGCAGAGACGAAGGCAGCCAGAATGACGTGGGCCGAGCTGAAGAGGATCTCCCATAACCGAGTCCCTTGGAGGAGTGTGGTTGCAGCCCTATGTTCCCAAGGGAATTCACAGGCATAAGTCAAGTCAATGTAACAAGATCAAAAGGACTAGCAAAAACAATACTGCAAGGCACTGTCCAAGGAGGAAGAAAAAGAGGCAGACCAAGGAAGAGATGGGAGGACAACAACAGCAAATGGACAGGCCTAGAACAACCAAATTTTGAGAAAGGCAGAACAGAGAGAGGAATGGAGGGAACTGGTTGTCAAGTCTTCAGGGGTGCCCCCATGGTCGCCAGACTAAGGGATAGATAGATAGATAGATAGATAGATAGATAATAGATAGATAAAGGGACATATATATATATATATATATATATATATATATATATATATATATAGAACAGACAGACAGACAGACAGACAGACAGATAGATAGACAGATAGATCTCTACTGGCTTACCACAAATGATGGTGGGCAATGAAAGTCGAACAGGAAGGAACCAACAACAACAACAACAACAACAACAAGAGAAGAGGAAAGAAGCAAGGAAAGGAAAGGACAAACAACAGAGAGAGAGAGAGAGAGAGAGAGAGAGAGAGAATGACAATGGTTTATTTGTGATAAGCTTTACGCCCATTCACAAGGGGACAGAGGGACCGGGACTGGGCATTAATTGGAAAAAAGAATACACTGTCAATGACAGCCCAAATGAACAACATGGCATGGGAATCCACAACATGGGTTTGCAATAATTGAATAGTATTAGTAACAACTATACCTGTGGTACAAATTATCATCAGATTCTATTCAATAATTGTTTATGGTTATCCTTAAATTAAACAACATCATTCTCATGATAATTTCAGACTGTCATCGGTCATCATTGGAGCAACTACGACACATCACTACAAACAAAATTCTTCTCTAACAGGTTTGAAAGTTGTTGTCATTTGATTTAGCTTACTAGAAATATTGTTCATTCTATTGTTAAACAGGTCATTGATTTTTTTAAGCTGTTAAAATTATCCCTAAACATGGTTTCTTCAGTCTCACATATCTTCCATTCAATAGATTCACCATATTCTGCCTCACTCTCTGCACAATCAGAACCAGACAGGCTCACTTCTTCCTCACCCTCCTCTTTTTCTCTCTCACACATCTCCTCTCCCCTTACTTCTGCACTCATGTCATCACTATCACATTCCTTCCCTCCATTTCCAACTTCGCCACACAACTGATCACTTTCTATATTGTCAAAGTTGACTGTCACTGTCTGTCTGTGTCATGTTGTGTCAAGTCAATTTGCTGACTGTCAAAACAGCTACTTGAAGGAGGGCACTATTACACATAGACACATCAGCTGAAGCATCAATCTGTGCATGGTTTGCAGTATATACTAGACTGGGTGGGTTGGGTAAGAATAAATCAGAGGGAGACGAGCCTGTATGTTTACATTTTCATCAAGGTTTGCTCTGTGTGCTTCTGCACGTTTTTTGTCACGCACACTTGGGAAAAACATTTTTCGCGATATGACCTTTGACCTGGGGTGACAGGAAAATGGTTGTCAGCTTTGCTTGTTAGTCATAGAATAACAACAGTATGGTCACCTCTGCCATCCACTTTGAATGAAGATAGTGTCTGTTCTTGTAATGCTGCAATGAGCATGCACTCCAAAGTCACTGGGAGTCCTGTGACTGGCATTTTGATGACAAACAGAAAAAATACATACAATTCACTCACAGTTCACACAAAACCTCTTGCTGGCAGCCAAGCAAGGGAAGCCACTCCAAGAGAGAGAGAGAGAGAGAGTAATGCATGCTCAATCATTCATGTCCATCACAATAGGACTAGCTGATGACAGGAAATTCTGAAAATGTGATCTAAAAAAAAAAAAAAAAGATAAATAAATAGATAGATAGATATACCACCACAATGTCCCTCCAACGACCATCTCCCACAAACCCCCAACCCCAAAGGCTTTGACACAAACTCACCACAGGCACAGAAATATATGAGTTAACCGGATCTGAGGTCACCATGAGACCAGAGCAATGGGGGCCACCAATCAGAGGCAATTTTTTATTAGCCTATTGCATGATAATCAAGGGTGATGAGGATGATGTGATGCTGCTGCTGTGGAATTGCATAGTCATAGGGGAGCGATGCGTCAGAGACCTCAGCTTCTGTAGGGACCAGCATATTGAGGGTCGTCTTCCTCCTTGCTCCTTTACCTTTCCTGACCCCAAAGAGGGCAGGTACCCATTTACAGCTGGATGAACTAGGAGACTGTACTGAAGCCAAGGCGTGCAAACGCTCTATCATCCACTTGGTAACCACGCTCCATGCTGCTTAACCTTAACTTGGGGAAAGCCCGCACTCTGACCTCTGAGCTATCCCGCCCAAGTTATAGATAGCCTACATTAAAAAAAAATCACTTTTTAAAAAAAGGTTTAGGAATTTGAAACATTTAGTTTTGGAGGACAAAGTTAAGCAGCGTGGAGCGTGGTTACCAGTTGGATGGGTGGCCGTTTAGCGCCGTTTTTACGCGCCTTGGCTTCAGTACAGTTCCCCCAGTTCCCCCAGCTGTAAATGGGTACCTGCCCTCTTTAGGGTCAGGGAAGGTAAAGCAGCGAAGGAGAGATCGGCGCCGCCCTCAATATGTTGGCCCTTAGAGAAGTGGAGGTCTTTGATGCCTCGCTCCCCTACGACCACAGAGGTTATGGGACACCTGTGCCTTTAAATTTTTTTATTTTATTGGACTGTATTCATGGCAGCAGTGCATAAAACTAAGTAATTGATAGATTTTTAGGCTTTACAAGTGATGCCTTTTCAATATAATGGTAGGTCTCACCTACAACTTCTCACCTGAGCTTGTAAACAAAATGTCATCAGTTTCGACCCCCACTGTCTTCAGTAATGACACATTTGGTTTTGTTTCAGATTAGACTGCAGTCCCAACAGAATCGTCCGATTTCGGGACTGTGGCGGAAAGTCATCCCACTTGGGCCACCCCCAAAATAAAACAATTTATTTATCTATTCATTTATTTATTCTTTAATATCGAGGATAATGGAATAAGCACTCGTGTACTTTGTTACATCCAGTCCCCGTATGTACGCAGTTTTGTAAATCTTGTCATTTGTTCCCACCCGCACACGGTGGCCTACTCTTACGAAAAGCGGAACAGGATTTAACGTGTGCGCAAGATGTTCTGCGTGCGTTCGCACTCGGGGCCTCGGTTTACTGTCTCATCCAAAGAGAATTTAAGGGGAGTGGAGTCAGCACTGATGTTAGCTTCAGGGGAAAAATATTCGAACGGGAATCGAACTTGTGTTTTTCAAATTGCGAGCGCGATGTTCTGACCGCTAGGCTATCCCGTCCCCTTACAAATCTATTGAAGCAGCTTGGCTAGGCCGCGCAAGCACAAGAGTGCCCCACGAGCCTGAGCAAGGCCTAGTATAGGCTAAAGAGCTGACTAGACTATCAGGCGGTAGGTCTAGGCTTATAATTATTAGAAGTTGAAGCCCTCACTTTTCCCCAGCCTAGGTTAAGCAGCGTCGAGTGTGGTTACCAGTTGGATGGGTGACCCTTTGCGTGCATTGGCTTCAGTACAGTCCCCCCCAGCTGTAAATGGGTAGCCTACCTGCCCTCTTTAGGCTCAGGGAAGGTAAAGCAGCGAGGGAGAGGAGATGGGCGCTGCTCAATATGCTGGCCCCCTAGAGAAGCTGAGGTCTCTGATGCCTCGCTCCCCTAGGACCGCCTAGGTTATGGGACACCTTTACCTTTACTTGGATCTCTTGAAGAGATGCTGTTCCCCATTTGAGCAGTGAAACAACTAGTGAACGTTTGTGCCTTATGTTGGGGGATCATTAAAAAAAACAAAAAAAAGCAAGACAAAAATGGAGATCACACACACACACACATATAATTATATATATTGTGTGCATGTGTGTGTGTGTTATTTTATGTTTTTTTGTGTTGTTTTTTGTTTTGATTTGTGAGGAAGTGGGGTTAGGGGGGGAGGGGTTGCTTAAAAAGAGGGCTGTCTACCTATTCTTGACCTGTGGGTCAGGTTGCTTACTTACTTAGGCCCATCACTCCTCCTGGAGCATAGGCCACCGACAACAGTCCGCCAGAGTCCTCTGTCCTGGGCTTTTCTCTCCAGCTGTCTCCAGGTATATCCTAACTTCTTGGTGTCTGCCTCAAGGTCACGTCACCAGGTGTTTCTTGGCCTTCCTCTTTTTCGTTTTCCCTGGGGGTGGGTCAGGTTAGACAAGGTTTTTTTTTTTAATTCATTTTTTTGGTTGGATTTTTTTCCATTTTCCTTAGCTTGAGGTCCGAGACTTACCAATGGTGAGATTTTGCAAATGTAAGGGATGTGATACCATCGAAAACTGCACTGATGTTAACTTTTGGGTCAGTACACACACACACACACACAGAGTCTTTCATGAGACTATAAACCAAGGCCCCAAGTGTGAACCCATACAGAACATCTTGCTCATTTGTTAAATCCTGTTCCGCTTTTCTTGAGTAGGCCATCATGTGCTGGTGGGAACAGATGACATTTACAAAACTAGATCTATACACACATGGGGACTGGATGTAAAAAAGCATATGAATGCTTATTCCATTATCCTCGATATAAAAGAATAAATAAAAATAAAAAACCACACACACACACAAACCACACACACACACAAAAAACACACACAAGTGCGCGCGCGCACACACACACACACCACACGCACACACAACGGATGGCTTGATGAAAAAAAGCAGTTGCACTGCCTATTCAATGTACCATCTGAAAATAAAAGGTTGACTTTCACTCTGACACACACCCTTACCCCACAACATCCTACCCCCCTCACCCACGCACCTACATATCGAAACTCGTTCACTCACTCACTCTGTCTTTCCCCTCAAAAAGCACAAAATCCACACAAGTGAAGTGAAATCATGAATTTATTTAGAAAAAAAAAACCCAAGAGAGGACCAAAAAACCCCAACAAAAAATAACAAAAGAAAAAAAACAACCCAAACTTCGATCGAATGTACGACACAAAACAACGACCTCCACACTGGAAGGGAGACAATCAGTGAGTGAGAGAGAGAGAGAGAAGAGAGAGAGAGAGCGCGCTCCCTCTCCTTGTTGTAAATGATAATGCCACAGCCACTTTAAGCCACACACGTTGACAAGTTTCAAACCATCCAAAACTCCCATGGACTGGTCAGCCATATTGAAAATCGAAGCAGATATAGTTGGTATGTACTAAAAAGATCTCACATAAACTTCAGCCAGTGAATATCGAAGCAGACATGGTTGTCATGTACTAAAAAGATCTCACATAAACTTCAGTTAGTGAATATCGAAGCAGACATAGTTGTCATGTACTAAAAAGATCTCACATAAACTTAAGTTAGTGAATATCGAAGCAGACATAGTTGTCATGTACTAAAAAGATCTCACATAAACTTTAGTTAGTGAATATCGAAGCAGATACAGTTTGTTTTATACTACGAAGCATACGCTAACGAATCAGCCACAATAATCTGTTCCTGAAATTTTTTTTTTTTAAAAGGAGTTTTTTTTCAGTTGTTGCCCAACACAGGGGACAGAACTGGTTGAACTAGGAGGGGGGGGGGGGGGGTGTTGCTAAATTAACTCCTTTCGCTGGACAAAACTTTTAGTATAAGAGCTCTACCCCCCCCCCCAACAAAACCCAAAAACAAACACACCCCCCCAAAAAAAAAATTCCTACTTTCTTTCAAGTTTGATTTTATTTCAAAATGCCTCTTATCGCGAGTCGTGGAGAACACACACTCAACAACAATCCTCTGTCACCATCATCTTGCCTTCCTCCTTCTCTCTCTTTCCCTCTCTCTCTTTCTTTGATTTTATTATTATTTTTTGTGGTCGTATGAATTCTACTAAACTGGTAAAATAACGCAGAGCGGATGATGACGACATAACGAATATCAGCGACGTCGAACAGCACATATTTTAGAAACCAAAATTTGGCTTGTCAATAAGTTACACATGGAAACCGCTACAGGCAGTAACGTTAGTTACTCTTTAAACAAGTCATGTCTCTCTCCAAAATGACACCATTAGGAAGAAAAAAACAAAACAACACACCACACACACACGCACAGAGAGAGAGAGAAAAAAAAAAAGAGAGACCCCAATAATAACGACCAAAACAAAAAAAAAAACCTGTATAATTTTACAGTATGTACATACATCCATTACAATCATCGCTGAGCTAAAAACAGACATGGATAGAGACCATCAACGATAGATACGTAGGTGCTTGCACTGAGACAGAAGAAACCAGGACAAATCTGCATAATTGATAAAAGAACGCCGCCATTTCCAACAAAGAAACATCACATCCCTAACCCCCCCCGAAAAAAAAATTGGGGAAGGGAGACACTAAAAAAACAAAAAAACAAAAAGAATTGTGACCATGTACTTTTGTAAATTAAAAAAAATTTTTTTGGTCGCTACAGCTTTTTTTTGTTTTGTCTTCTGTTTCCGATTGTGTCTACACCACTAAAAAGATATTGAAAACCGGGTATGCAAAATTGGAAAGGAAAAAAAAGAAAAAAGAATAGTACTAAACAAACTGATACACAACACTTATCAATATTTTGTGAAGGGAAGGTGTGAATGAGTTGATGATGTACACTGAATAAAGAAAAGGGAAAGAACGAAAGAAAAAGGAAAAACAAACAAAAACAATGATTCTTGTTCAACATAGTTAAAATTGTATCTCTTTCTCTGAATGTCTTTCTCTCTCGCAGCTGGATTCCACTTCAGAGTCTCTTCATCTAGACCCCACTCCACACACACAATGCACATGTCTTCTCACACTTACACTCATGCACACACACACACACACACACACACACACACACACACACACATTCAACACACACAACATTTCTTTCACTCAAAAATCGTATCAAACATAATTTTGTATCAATGAAACAAAAATAAATATTATAATACACAATATAACACAAGTTTTTTTTTTTTTTTAATGAACAACAGTAAAGTTTCAGTCGAAATGAAGGTTCAATTTGATCTTAAAAAAAACCCACCCAAACAAAACCGGAGATAAAGTATGTTAAGATCCAACATACCCCTAAGCCCCCTTTTTTCTGAGAGAGTAAATCCGTTCATTTCTTTTCCAAAAAATATTTCCTTACAACTAAAGTAAAATGTGTTTTACACACACACACGAGCATATGCACACACACTACACACAAACTACACACACACATACCCCCCCCCCCCCCCCCCCCTCACTCATTTCTGACACAATAATGTTCCCCTAACCATTAATTAAAACAAAAAACAAAAAAAACAACAAAAATAACTGATGAAGACTGAAAAAGATCTGCATGCATTTTGTGACCTAAATCAAGCAACTTAGTATGTACAATAATGTCGGATTTTCTGTCATACAGGACACAACTTACGAACTAAACAAACCCCCCCTCCCTCACTATTTTCCAGAGAGAGGAGAAAAGAGAGAGAGAGAGAGAGAGAGAGAGAGAGAGAGAGAGAGAGAGAGAGAGGGAATTTATCATGAATATTGTGTAGAATAAAAAAAAAAAGAAAAAAAAAAGTGTACTAAAAACTCGTATATAAAGAGTGGGGCAGAACCTGCTGACAAAAATCCACATATATATATATATATATATATACACATCTCAGAAACATATTCATACACATAATTTTGTTAAACAACCATCACAAAAAAAACCCACCCATGGATTTAATAATGAAAAAAAACCTGATGATAATAATTAAATAATAATAATAATGATGATATTAATAATATAAATAATATTGATGGTGACAATAGCAAAAATTTATATTGATAATAAAAATGATAAGATAAAAGAATAATGACTATAACAATTACAAAACCAACAATATCAACAATAATACTACTAAAAAAAACTTCCACAAAAATAATTACAAAACACACACCAACCTACAAACTCCACATCAAATTTGAAAATACAAACCGAGACGAAAACAAAACAAAACAACCCAACATTGGAATTTCACCCAAAACGAAGAAGCGGTGATATATATTCGACGCAATATTTAAAAGAATAAAATACCAACTATCGTTACTACTACAACAAGAAGGTATACTATGAACTCTATTAATCATCTATTTATTTACTTATCTAATCTTTTGTATCGAGGATAAAGGAATATGCACTCATGTGCTTTTTAAAAAAAAAATTTTTTTTTTTTTACATCTAGTCCCCGTGTGTATGAAGTTTTGTAAATCTTGTCATCTGTTCCCACCACCGCCACACAATGGCCTACTCTCACGAAAAGCGGAACAGGATTTAAAATGTGCACAGCGAGATGTTCTGTGAGCGTTCGCACACGGGACCTCAGTTTACAGTCTCATCCAAAGGATTTTTGGGGGAGCGGAGTCAGCACTGATGTTAACTCCAGGGGAAAAATCCCCTCGAACGGGAACGGGAATCAAACCCGGTCGTCAAATTGCAAGTGCAGTGTTCTGACCACTAGGCTATCGTCCCCAGTCTTGGTTACCCAGCCTTGCCTTAAGAGATAGGAAACAACACTACACTACAAAACAAAGAGCAAACAAAACAACAGAGCACACATGTCTCCATACAAAGTGAAATACCACCACCACCAAGAATACTAAATACCAACACAAAAAAAACCCAACATCATGAAGGAAATCTTTGGAATGATCATTTGCATCGATACTCTCTGATACTGTCGTCCTTTCTCTCTCTCTCTCTCCCTTTCTCCCCCCTCCCTCGATGCGCGTGTATCTTCCTTTCCCGGTTATCTTTAAAAAGGACACGCAGCATCAGGGTAACTGATAGGATAATAGCTGAGAACCTGGACCAATTTTGCACATCCCCGCTGAAACTTGCAGCGCGCCCAAACCCCTCAGTTAATTAAAAATGTGTTTGTTGTTGGTATTGATGTAAGATGACGATGTTGTTGATGGTGTCGTTTGTTGCTGCTGCTGTTGATGATATTATTGTTGATGTCATTGTTGGTGCTGCTGTTGTTGTTGATGTTGTTGTTTCTGTTGTTGTTGATGATGATGTTGTTGTTGTTGTTGATGGTGTTGTTGTTGTTGATGATGTAATTGTTGCCGTTGTTCCTCAGCTAGAGCTCTTGAGGTGTACCAGTGGTCAGATTTTGCGTACGCGGCCATTTATGTTGTTGGCCCACTGTGTACGCGTGTTTGCACTGCATGCATGTGTCAATGCATACCTGAAGGTGTTGTGCGCCAACAGCCGTGAGGGAAAGCGTGTGTTTTGATTAATTCATTAATTCATTAATTAATAACGTGCGTGCCTGCATACATACATACATACATACATACATACATTTACATACATACATACATTCACATACATACATACATACATACACCTAGTGCGAGTGTGTTCTTACACTATGACGCGCAAATTTATCAACAACCAACAAAGAAAAAAAAAAGAGAAAAAAAGAAAAAGAAAAAAAAAAAGTCGAAAATTCAGTCTATAACACAAGATCGCAGAAATTTGTCAACAACAACAAAAAAACAAACAAACAAAAACCCATTTGAAAACTCGGTCTTTGACACAAGAATGCAGAAATTTGTCAACATCCATAAACCAAAAAACCAATCTACCAAAAACAAAAAGAAACCCCATTTGAAAAGTCACAGTCTATCATACAATGATGCAGAAATTTGTCCGCCCCCCCCCCCCCCCCCCAGTGAAAATTTAGTCTGTAACATAAGAATGTAAAAATCTGTCATTAACAAACAAACCAAAAAAACCCTCCAATCCCTCCCACAAACAGTTAAAAATTCACAGTCCATAACACAAGAATGCAGAAAATTTATCAACAACAACAACAACAAAACCCCAACAAAACAAGCCCCAGTTTGAAAATTCACAGTCACAAAAGAACACAGAAATTTGTCAACAACCGGAAAAAAAAGAAAGAAAATTCACAGTCTATAACACAAAAATGCAGAAATTTATCATTCCCCCCAACCCCCCCAAAAAACAAAACTCCGTTCAAAATTTGCAGACTATAACACACAAAAAAATAATCATTAACAACAACAAAAAAAACCCTCCCCTCCCCCCCATGAGTTAAAAAATTCACAATCTACAACACCTCAGTGCATCTACGCAAGTAAAAAAAACACAACAAAAAAAACCCCTGAAGAAAAAATGACCACAAGCCTATCTCTACACAATGGCTTCCCTCACACAGCACTTTTTTCCTTTACATCATCGTGAGCAGAACGTGAGCGTGCCAAGACTTCAACAACTGGATGTGAACTACAACACAAAATACAACAACATGAAACAAACTAACAAACCAACAACAACCAAAAATAACAATAATACTGATAATAACAAAGGATACAAACAATAATAATAATATCAAAGGATATACACATTCACCTACTACCATTGCGCATGGATTAAAAAAACAACAACAACAACACAGGTTGCACACATTCAGCCATAAAACAGGTGTGTGTGTGTGTGTGTGTGTGTGTGTGTGTGTGTACACAGGTACCCTGACTTAAGAACAAACCTGCACACAATCAGCCATAGAACAGGTGTGGGTGTGTGTGTACACAGCTACCCTGATAAAGAAAAACCCTGCACACACAATCAGCGATGGGACAGGGGTGTATGTACACTGATACCACTAACACAAAAACCACATCATTTCAACAGAAACGTCAAATTTCAAACTCATGACATACTTTGAATGGATTATGAACAAATGCCTCAACATACGTACATACACAGTATTTTGTTTATGGATGAAACTTTCTAAAAAAAAAGAAATATAAAGAAGAAAAAACCTAACCCCCCCAAATCACCAGAAAACTTGAAATGAACAAACGTGCCAAAATAAGTATGTACATGGTATTTTGTTAAACTTTGAAATGCAGAACCCTCCCTGCCCCCACCCCCCCAAAAAAAAAGAAAACTTGTGATGAACCAGCTTTCGCAGTTTAATTAATTTTACAGGAAGCTCTGATACACTCGCTTTTTTAAAGTGAACAGTCCCTCATTCATGTGAGCTTTGTATCTCTCAAACAAACTGTTAGAAGTTCAGTTTCTATCCTTCCAATGAACACTATCTTTCAAATGTGAATTTTCACTTTGTATATCTTTCAAATGTGAACTTTCAGTTCATATTTTTCAAATGAGCTTTCAATTTATATCTTTCAAATGAACTTTCAATTCGTATCTTTCAAATGAACGGTTTGTACTTCCATTTGCATCTTTCAAATGAACTTTTGGTTTGTATATCTTTCAAATGAACTTTCAGTTTGTATATCTTTCAAATGTGAACTTTCAATTTGCATCTTTGAAATGAACTTTCAATTTGTATCTTTCAATTAACTTTCAATTCGTTTCTTTCAAATTTGAACTTTCAATTTGCATCTTTCAAATTTGAACTTTCCATTTGCATCTTTCAATGAACTTTCAATTCATATCTCTCAAATGTAAACTTTCAGTTCTTTCTTTCAAATGAACTTTCAGTTCGTATATTTCAAACGAATGGTTTGTAGTTTAGTGTGTATCTTTCAAATGAACTTTCAATTTTCATCTTTCAAATGATCAGTTTGTACTTCCATTTGTATTTATCAAATGAATTTTTAGTTTGTATTTTTGAAATGAACTTTCAGTTTTTATCTTTTAAATGAACTTTTAATTTGTATCTTTCAAATGAACGGTTTATATGTTTCAAATGAATGGCCTGTAGTTCAGTTTTATCTTTGAATTATCTTTCAGTTTTTATCTTTCAAATGAACTTTCAATTTGTATCTTTCAATGGAACTTTCAATTTGCATCTTTCCTACTTTCAATTTGTATCTTTCAAATGAACTTTGAATTAGTATCTTTTAAACCAACTGTTTGTAGTTCAGTGTTTATCTTTCACATGAAATTTCAATTCATATCTTTCAAATGTGAACTTTCAGTTTGTATCTTTCAATGTACTATCAATTTCTTGTATACAAATAAACTTTCAGTTTGTACCTTTCAAATGAACTGTTTGTAGTTCAGTGTTTATCTTTGAAATGGATTTTCCATGCGCATATTTTAAATGAACTCTTTCGCAGTTCAATCTTAGATCCTTTCAAACAAACAATCTGTAACTCAAACAAACAACCCCTCCCCCCAAAAAAACACCCCCATGTTTCAAAAATGAACTTGTTATTTCATAAAACACCTTTACATCCTTTACAAATCAAACCATCCTTTTCACGGTACCGACACAAGCATAGTCATGACCACCAAAGAAAACCAAAAAAAAAGCAACAAACCCCCACTTTGGGGTCTGTTTTGTTTGTTCGTTTTTCTCTTGTCGCCTGAAGAAAGAAGCTTTGTCACCAACCAACAGGCTGCACATCATTTTCCAAGGCATACTCAGAACAAGCCCCAACAAGACGTCACCACCAAAGCTCATCCACTGAACCACAACACCTAAAGCTCCCCCCCCCTCCCCTCCCCTCCCTCCATCCTTTCTTTCCAGGAGCTGAGCTGAGCGCCACAACATACAGAACACGAAGACCCCCCCACCCACCCACCCCCAACCCACCCCAAAGAGAAAAAAACAACTAAAAAAAACCCAAACAATCCAATTCAAGGGGCATAAATTCTGTAAAATTATCTTCGCATAAATTATGTAAAAATCATCTTCAATCAAACATCACAGTGAGAAACAAGGTGTGTGTGTCGTCAGGGGCAGGCCACTCTGACCATGAAAATGTCATCCCCCCTCCCCCCTCCACTACCCACCCCTCCAGGCTACACTAAAACGGCGCGTGACATCTTCAGCAAAAATGGTCCACAGCTATGTAACAGTCAAGAGTCTGAAGATTCGCTCCTATCCCATCTCCAACTGGATGGGGGACCGACCGTCAGTATAGTCCCCCAGTTCACTCAGTTGTAAATGGGTACCTGCCCTCTTTAGGGTCAGGGAAGGTAAAGCAGCGAGGGAGAGGAGATGGGCGCCGCCCTCAATATGCTGGCCCCTAGAGAAGCCGAGGTCTCTGATGCCTCACTCCCCTACGACCCGGTTATGTGTAGGACGCCTTTACCTTTATTTCAATGAATTACAATGGTAAATTCCATGTACTGTTATTATCATTATCATATTATTATCATTATTACTACTATTTTTATTATCGTTATCAATACTATTGATGTCGTTGTACTATTTTTTATCATCATTATATGATTGTTGTTGTTATTATTATTATTATTGTTATTATCATCATCATTCTTCTTCTTTTTATCATTATTGTTATTATCATCATCATTCTTCTTCTTTTGATCATTCTTCTTCTTTTTATCCTCCTCCTCCTCTTCCCTCTTATCACACTTTTCATTATCATTTTTATCGTCATTATCATTCATCATTATCATTCCTAATGTTTAAGCAGCCACACTCCAACTTCAGAAGGGGATGGGACACATCAGTTTCGCAGCCAATCTTCAGACTCTCTCTGTGTTAGGGTGACGATGACAACGATGATGATGATGATGATGATGATGATGATGACCGACTGACTTGATGGCAAATGACACCACGACGATGATGGTTTACTCTCAGAATATTCACATCGAAGTTACAAGGAATGTGAGGAAAAAACAGAGAGAGAAGCGAACAGCTAGTCACAAACTATCTAAGCTTAAGGAATTGGGAGGTGGCGGGGAGGGGGGGGGGGGGGGAGGAAGAGAAAATTGCTTTATCCCTACTATCTTCTCCTTGTAAAGGTGTGGGGGCAGGGAGGAGGGAGGGATGTGCTTTTTCTTTTCTCTCTTTTTTTTTGTTTTGTTTTTTTGTTTTTTAAAAACTAAATACATTTTAAAAACAAACGAAACAAAAAAAAAGGTGTTTTTTTTTCTTCCCCAGAAACAGCAAGTTTGACATCCAAAACATCATCAGATGAAGTATGAAGTCCAAGAAAAAGAAAAAAAGAAAAACAACTAACCCATCAGAAAAAAATCCCCCCACCCCCATAACAAAAAAAAAAAAGGGGGGGGGAGGAGGAGGAGGAGGAGGAGGGGGTGGGTGTTAAACAAAGATGGCAGTTTCATTACTAGTTTAATTTTTTTTTTTTTTTTTTTTTTTTTTTTTTTTTTTTTTTTTTTTTCAAACAGTCGAGACGTCCCCAGGAAACCCTCCTCCCCTGCTTGGAAACAAGGTGACGTCTCCATGGCTGTGACCTTGAACCCTGCTTGAAGGTAGTTCGAAGGTCACCACAGCGAGGAGAAGTAGTAGTAGTAGTAGTACTAGCAGCAGGCAGGGTGAAGGTCAGATAACTCAACAGAAGGCCAGATGAAGAGGAGAAAGATGGAATGGGAGGTGGGGGGTGGTGGTGGTGGGGGTAGTTCAGAAGAGGGTCAAGGTCGTTGCCATGAACACCACTGTCAGTGCAGCTGCACCGACACGGAGGACGCTGGCTGACGATGCTCTGTTGGAGGTGGCTGTAAGGGGAGGCAACAACAACGGAAAATTATTATTATCATTATTATTATTTTTCATTCTTTAATATCAGGGATAATGGAATAAGCACTCATGTGCTTTTTACTTTCAGTCCCGTTGTGTATGCAGTTTTGTAAATCTTGTCATCTGTTCCCACCACCGCCACACAATGGCCTACTCTTACGATAAGTGGAACAGGATTTAACACATGCGCAAGATGTTCTGCGCGCGTTTGCACATGGGGCCTCGGTTTGTAGTCTCATCCGAAGGACTTTTGGGGAGAGTCGAGTCAGCGTTGATGTTAACTCCAGGGGAAAAAATCCCCTCAAACAGGAATCGAACCCAGGTCATCAAATTGCGAGCGCAATGTTCTGACCATTAGGCTATCCTGTCCCCGTCCTAGAAAAAATGTGTCATGTGATTTTGTCGTCATCACTATCAAAGCTGATGAGAACTGGCCATCATAGGTGACACTCCACCACATGATGAGTCACACTGCACCAGAGGTCAGTTTCTGGTTGTTAACATGTTATTCTACAATGAAAAGGCTTTTTGTTACAGAAAACAGATTGAAAATTGGACAATTCTATAAAAAATAAGTTATAACAAATTGAAATAGTAGACTTGAGACAGGGACAAAATGAGACATGGAGAAAGTCTTGCATCATAACAGGCAGTCAGCATGAGGGCTTGGGTGTTTTTCACTGTGCCTTTAAAGCAAGAGGAAATAGAATTACACCTTGACACTTCAGGACAAGGTAGAAGAATGGCTGTAGTTTTACGATCAGTCACAATCTCAGAATCGACGACCCGACTCCCACCTGCCTAAAATGGCTCCTAGCGGAGGAAAAGTGGGTCAGGTGCAAAGTGACTCATTTCGTGGTGGCAGGTGACACTTGTGTCAAGTCTCTGTGATATAACAGTTGTCAGTGAAAAAAAATGTCATGTGATTTTGTCATTATCACGATCAAAACTGATGAAAATTGGACATCATGTTTATAAGGTTACATTACATATATATTTATCTGTACCACTTTATGTCAACAGATTTCTCTGCATAAAATTTGGGCTGCTCTCTCTCAGGAGAGCACATCGCCACAAGTGCAGCGCCCACCCATTTTTTTTTTTGTTTCTGTCTGCAGCTGTATTTGTTTCCCTATCAGAGTGGCTTTTTTCTATGGGATTTTGCCAGGGACAACCCTCTTGTTGCCATGGGTTCTTTTACGTGAGCTAAATAATGTGTAACACATAGGGACCTCGGATTATCGTCTCATCCAAAAGACTAGCACCCAGACCACCACTCATGATCTAATGGATGGGGGAAAAGTTTTGGGCCCAAATGGGATTTGAACCACCGCACTCCAACCAGGACTTTTCGCTTTCTAGACAGGCGCGTTACCTCTAGACCACCCATCCCCCACATTTTATATATATAAAAAATGTCATGTGATTTTGTTGTCATCACTTCCAAAACTGACACATGTATACAAATACTGATACAAAACTTTTATATATACATATATAAATCATGTAACTTTGACATCATCATTATCATCACTATCAAAACTGAAGAGAACTGGTAATGATATTGTTACATTTCCAATCTATCTATCTTAAATTTCCAATCTATCTATCTATCTGTCTATCATCTATCTATCTATCTATCTATCTATCTATCTATCTATCTATCTATCTATCTATCTATCTATCTATCTATCTATCTATATCCATCCATCCATCTCTCTCTCTGTCTCTCTGGAGT
>CM060346.1:5460655-5483155 GCA_030674155.1 Stramonita haemastoma
GTTTATTTATTTACTTATTTCTTCGTTTGTTTGTTCCTGTCTTTCTTTAAGTGTGAGCTCCATGTCCGTTTAGTCTTCGTCCTCTTCTGTGAATGTTTATACAGCCACACAGTTTGTTCCTTTGTTTGTTTGTTTCTTTAAGTGTGAGTTCCATGTCTGTGTAATCTTTGTCCTCTTCTGTAAATGTATATACAGTCACACAGTTTGTTCCTTTGTTTGTTTCTGTCTTTATTTATATATACATACTCTACGCCTTGCTCTCGCTCTCTCTCTATCCATCACACAACCCACGCACACACACGCACACACACACACACACTTGTCACACACCACACACACTGAAATACACACACGACCACGATCGCACTCCACACGAACTCACACTCGTCTGTCTCCTGACGTAAACTGACATGACGGACACGTGCCCCCTCCTCATCAGGCACGAAGACCCCACTTGGATTGGACACTTCACATCGTCACCGTCCTTGGCAACTCCGTCCAGCACCTGGACTTATGACGTTTGATGTTAAGGATGGAGTTGTCCTTTCTTATTGCGTGAAGTCCAGTTTGGAAGGTTATGGGGTATTACCTTCACGATTCGTCACATTGGGCTGGTCAGGCTCCACTGTCACACAACACCAGACACCACATTACTGACGGACTTGATTTAATGATGGAGTTATTCATTTACATTATTTAGTATTTGATATTGTTTGTTTATTTGATTTAGTCATACTTCACCATCGTTGCTTCTGGCTGGTCAGGCTCCACTGCCAGACACCATGATCAGACGGACTGATTTATGATCGATTTATTTACTTACTTATTTAGTCATTTGTTTATTTATTGATTTATTGATTGTTTATTCATACTTCACCAGCATCACTTCTGGCTGGTCAGGCTCCACTGCCAGACCACAGACACCGAGATTCATGATTGATTTATGACTGATTGATTGATTGATCTATTTATTTACTGATCTATTCCTTTCTTCATTTTGATTGAATGATTGGTTGTTTGATTTTCTTTTTTATCCCTGTGTGTATGCAGTTTTGTAAATCTTGTCATCTGTTCCCACCGGCACACAATGGCCAACTCTTTTGAAAAGTGGAACAGGATTTAATGTGTACACAAGATGTTCTGCGTTCGTTTGCACTCGGGGCTCGGTTTACAGTCTCATCTGAAGGACTTCTGGGGAAGTGGAGTCAGCACTGATGTTAACTCCAGGGGAAAATATCCCCTTGAACAGGATTTGAACCCGGGTCAGCAGATTGTGAGTGCAACGTTCTGACCACTAGGCTATCCTGTCCCCCTAAATCTAAGATTTAATTCACTTTTAACCTCTCTTGGGGCATGGAGGATTTCAGTTAACAAAATCAACTGTAACATAGATGATAAGCATTCACAAAAAACATTTACACTATTGCATGTGACAGGGTAGCTTGGTGGTCAGAGTGATGCACTCATGATCTGCTGACCTGGGTTCGAATCTCATTCAAGAGGATTTTTCCCCTGGAGTTAACATCAGTGCTGACTGCACTCTCCCCAAAATTCTTTCGGATGAGACTGTAAACCGAGGCCCCGTGTGCAAACGCACGCAGAACATCTTGCACACAAGTTAAAACCCGTTCTGCTATTCAGAAGAGTAGGCCATTGTGTGCTGGTGGGAGCGGATGACAAAACTGACAAAACTGCATACACTCTGGGACTGGATTTTTAAAAGCACAGAGTGTTTATTCCATTGTCCTTCAAATAAAATAAATAATAATAATAAAAATAATAATACTAATAAAGATAATAATTGATCTATTTTTATTCATTTTACATCCCTTTATGTCACAGCAGATTTCTCTGCGTGAAATTTGGGCTGCTCTCCCCAGGGAGAGCGCGTCACCACAAGTGCAGCACCACCCATTATTTTTTTCTTTTCCTGTCCGCGACTGTATTTTGTTTCCCTATCAGATGGCTTCTTTAAACAGAACTTTGCCCGGGACAACCTTCTTGTTGCCGTGGGTTCTTTTACGTGTGCTAAATAATGATGTGTAACACACAGAATCTCGGTTTATGGTCTCATCCAAAAGACGAGCACCCAGACCACCACTCATGGTCTAATGGATGGGGGAAAAGTTTTGGGCTTAAAGGAGATTCGAACCACAGAACATAAATACTCACCAAACCCCCCCCCCCCAAGAACAATAACAAAAAAAACCCAAATAAAGAGCAAAAAAAAGAGAAAAAAAAAGAGAGAGAGATAAAAAAGAGGGACTGACCTGCCAGATGGTAGGTTAGCTCCACTTCGTTTTTGCCGTTGTCGTTCCTGGCCTCGCAGCGATACGAGCCGAACACTGTGGCCTGGTTGAATTCGTCCACACGAGGCTGCCAACACAAGCACACCATTTACTTTTTTTTTTTAACCCTCTTAATCCCGACCCAGGATTTGCCGGATTAAATAATTCCCCCCCCCCCCCGCCCCCCGAATCCCTGCCAGGATTTACACACAGTAGTTTTCCATCAGACAGTGACCTTCACCGTATGCTACCACACGTCAAAGCTCTATCAGGCTAGAAGGAGAAACCCTGCTGAGAGTCCGGAAGTAATTATAGCTTCTGGTATGTACTTAGAAGGAGGAAAAGGTGAGCAAGCATGTGTGCCTGACCCGATTTCCTGATGGAATGCAAACTCTAGGGGAAATTTGTGTTCAGAGAATCCGGATGCAAGCAGGTTAACACACCTCTGTAAGTCATAGCACAGCAGTCAGTTTCCCCCACTTTCAGCTCCCCTCAGCTGCTAATTATCCCCTCCCATCCCATCCCAGCCTAGATGGTGCTAATTATAGCAGGAGCTGACCACACATGGACTAGGTAAAAGGGAGGGGTGCGCTAAATTTCGCACTCTTGACTAAGTGATGTTGATTTGTGCGCTCTGGTCAAGGCAAATTTCTCTTTAATCTGGTTTTCATTGAATAAAAAACGCCATCGGACCATAATTAGCTCCTGACTTCTGTGAAAAAATGCAAGCTAAAGTGGTACAGGCACATCACGTGAACATCTGGACTGGCCAAAACCGTCTTACAGGGAACAGTAAGGGGAGGGAGACGAAGAGGCAGACAGAGGAAACGATGGGAAGACAGCATCAGAGAGTGGACAGGCCTTGGGTGGAGCGATCTGCTACGGAGGGTTGAGGACCGTGGGGGTAGAGGAAGCTGGTTGCAAAATCTTCAGTGGTGCTCCAGATTATTTTATGTAACATGCAGGACCTCGGTTTATCGTTTCATCTGAAAGACTAGCAACCAGACCATCACTCATGGTCTAGTGGATGGGGGAAAAGTTTTGGGCCCAAACGGGGATCAAACCACTGCACAATCTGACTCGCTCTTTTCACTTTCTAGGCAGGTGTGTTACCTCTAGACCACCGATCCACCATTTTGGCAGTATTGTTGTTGTTGTAGTTGTGTGTTCCCCAGCTTAACACTCTCGGGGTAGTCAGTCACCCAGAATGTGCAGTACTCTGACTGACTGACTGACTGACTGACTGACTGACTGACCGACACTCACTCACTCTCTCTCACTGCATCCCACCTGGGAATTATCACTGTGAGAATAGAGAATTTGCAACACTACTGAATGAATGAGAAGTTTGCGTGCATTATGACTTGTTTTCAAAGTAACCTCGCCATGTAGACAGGCAGCCATACCCCAACTTCAGAGGATTTTTTTGTTCCTTTAAAGAAGAGTTGCTAGGTTTGTTAAGAGCTTTGTCATGGCTGAAGGCAGGCAATCTTAATATAACCATTTTACAACATTGTTACAACATTTTAGTGTAGGCAAATATCTACATTCAAACACACAATCAGATAGCTGATAATTCTGGTTGTAACAAATACATAAAGAAAGACAGAAAGAAAGAAAGCAAGAAAGAAAGACAGAAAGAAAGAAAGAAAGAAAGAAAGAAAGAAAGAAAGAAAGAAAGAAAGAAAGACGGAAAGAAAGAAAGAAAGAAAGGTATACATTAGCACACTCACAATCAGATAACTGATAATTCTGGTCGAAAGAAAAACCAAACAAACAAAAAACAAAGACAGAAACAAACAAACAACCCCCCCCCCCAAGAAACAAAAAATGAACAAACAAAAAATCAAACCAACAAACAAACTTACTTCTACATTTACACATACAGTCAGATAAGTGACAATTCTGATTGCAACAAACTATCAAACCAAAGAAACAAACCAAAGAAACACACAAATAAAACAGACAACCAACCAAACCAAACCAAACATCTGCATCCACACTCACTATCAGAAAACTGAAAATTCTAATCAGAATAAACCAACCAACCAACCAACCATACCAACCAACCAACCAACCATACCAACCAACCAACCATACCAACCATACCAACCAACCATACCAACCAACCAACCATACCAACCAACCAACCATACCAACCAACCAACCATACCAACCATACCAACCATACCAACCAACCAACCAACCAACCATACCAACCAACCATACCAACCAACCAACCAACCATACCAACCAACCAACCAACCATACCAACCAACCATACCAACCATACCAACCATACCAACCAACCATACCAACCAACCAACCAAACCATACCAACCAACCATACCAACCATACCAACCAACCATACCAACCAACCAACCAACCATAACAACCAACCAACCAACACAACCAACCAACCAACCAACCAACAACCAAACCAAACCAAACCAAAACAACACAACCAACCAACAAACCAACAACAACACAACCAACCAACCAAACCAACACAACCAACCATACACAACCAACACATACAACCAACCAACCATACCAAAACCAACCAACCAACAACAACAACCAACCAACCAAACCAACCAACCAACCACCAACCAACCAAACCAAACCAAACCAACCAACCAACCATACCAACCATACATACCAACCAACCAACCAACCAACCAACCAACCAACCAAACCAACCAACCAACAACCAAATAACCAACCAACCAACCAACCAACCAACACACAACCAACATAACCAACCAACATCAATCAACAACCAACCAACCAACCAACCAATACCAACCAACCAACCAACCAACCAACCAACAAAGCAAAGCAAAGCAAAGCAAAGCAAAGCAAAGCAAGCAAAGCAAGCAAGCAATCAAGCAAGCAAACCAACCAACAAACCAACATCTACATTGACACTCACAATCAGATAACTGATAACTCTGTACAAAATGGAACAAACAAACATCAATATTCACATTCCTAATCAGGTAATAGATATTCAAGTCGAAACAACAACAACAAAAAATCAAACCACTAAAACAAACAAAACAAGCCAAACAAAACTACACTCACACTCAATATAACTGATAATTCAGTTGGGACAAACAAAACAAACCAAACAAAAAACCCATTGAAAACAAACAAACAAAGAAACCGAAATAAACAAACAAAAGAAAAACCAAACCAACCAACACATAACCAACCGACAAACGAACCAAACCCAAAAACAACCCAACAAACCCAACCCCCACCAAACCCTCTGCCTACAGCCCCACTCACAATGAGGTAGCTGATGACGCGGTTGGGTACGTCTGTTTCCCCAGCGGCGATGTCGTAGATGTCGTCCTTCTTGATCTCCATGTCGTCCTTGTACCAGAAGATGGTAGGGGTGGGGTTGCCGTTAGCCATGCACGTCAGATTCGTGTTGCCGTCAACCCACCCGTAGAAGTGACTCTGCACCTTGTCCCCAAAGGTCGGCTTGTCTGGGTCAGGGTCAAGGACACAAGAGGTCGGTCAAGTTTCTCGCCCGTGACTCACAGTGCGCAAATAAATCCAGCAGTTTATTTTGTTTTATATTTTATTCCACTTTATGTCACAGCACATTTCTCTGCGTGAAATTCGAGCTGCTCTCCCCGGGGAGAGCGTGTTGCAACAAGTGCAGTGCTACCCATTATTTTCTTTTTTCTTTTTCTTTGTGTGCAACTATATTTGTTTCTCTATCAGAGTGGCTTTTTTCTACAGAATTTTGCCAGGGACAACCCCCTTATTACCGTGGGTTCTTTTACGTGCGCTAAATAATGATGTGTAACACACCGGACCTCGGTTTATCGTCTCATCCAAAAGACTAGCGCCCAGACCACCACTCATGGTCTGATGGATGGGGGAAAAGTTTCTAGGCCCAAACGGCATTTGAACCACCGCACACTTCCAACCTGGACTTTTCGCTCTCTGAGCATAACTCAATCCAAGGGTCCAGAACCCAAGTGCTAAAATTAGCACACCCCTTTCTTTTCACCTGCAATCCAAGTGTGGTCATTTCTGCTATAATAATTAGCACCAAGCATGGGCTGGAATTTGAAGACCCAGGTTCGATTCCCGTTCAAAGGGATTCTCTCCCCTGGAGTTAACATCAGTGCTGACTCCACTCTCCCCCAAAGTCTTTCGGATGAGACTTTAAACCGAGGCCCCGTGTGTGTGATGAACACACGCAGAACATCTTGCCGCTACACGTTAAATCCTGTTCCGCTTTTCATAAGAGTAGGCTATTGAGTGCTGGTGGTGGGAACAGATGACAAGATTTACAAAACGGCATGCACACGGGGACTGGCTGTAAAAAAAGCACACGAGTGCTTATTCTGTTATCCTCGATATAGAAGAAGAAATAAATAACTAAACAAATCCAGCATAACTCAGTCACAGGTCCGCAGCCCAGTGCTAAAATTAGTACACCCCCCTTCCTTTTACCAAGTTGAGGTGGGGTCAGTTTCTGCCATGGTAAGTCAGCACCAGATGGGCTGGGATGGAATAATCAACAGCTGAGAGGAGCTGAAAGTGGGGGAATTGACAGCTGTGGGTTGTCAGTTTGTTTTTTTTCTCTGTCCACTTTCAGCTCCTCTCAGCTGCTAATTAATTAAGCCATCCCATCCCATCCCCTCTAGTGCTTAACCCTTTCACTGCTATCATATTTTGCTCAGGCAAGTGCTGGACGAAACGAGAGAGCGTTGAATCATGATGATCGTCAACTGAGCGTTGCTGGCGACGGTTTCTATGATGGAACGCTGTTCGTCAACAGTGCAGTAAAGAGGTACATTTTTATAGCAGAAACTGACCCACACAAAACTGGGTAAACACTAAGGGACATTCACAGTTGTCAGGTTATTTTCCCCTCCACTCTCAGCTCCTCTCAGCTGTTAATTAACCCATCCCATCAAGGGGGCAGGATAGCTTAGAGCGCTCGCTTTCCCCCTGCCAAGGTTAAGCAGCGTCGAGCATGGTTACCAGTCGGATGGGTGACCGTTTGTGCCCTTGGCTTCAGTACAGTCCCCCACTTCACCCAGCTATAAGTGGGTACCTGCCCTCTTTAGGGTCAGGGAAGGTAAAGCAGCCAGGGAGAGAAGATGGGTGCCGCCCTCAACATGCTGGCCCCTAGAGAAGCTGAGGTCTCTGACGCCTCGCTCCCCTACGACCACCTAGGTTGTGGGACACCTTTACCTTTTTCATCATCCATGCCCAACCTTCCCATAACCTCTCCCCCCCCCCTTCTCCCCCCAAACTTCTCCCCCCCCCCCATAACCTTCTCCCCCCCCCCCACCCTCCCCCAAACCTTCTCCCCCCCCACCCTCCCCCCCCCAACCTCACTTCTCCCTCCCCCCCCCTCCCCACTCACAGGTGACGTTGACGTGAAAGGTGTGCTGCACCATGCCCACACGGCTGCTGGCCTCGCACTGATACTGCCCAGACTGCATGGCTCCACCGAGGAATCACCAGGTACAGCGTTCGCCGAAACACGCGGCTGACTGGGTCCAGCTCCTGGTTCTCCTGCTCCTCCTCCACGTAGATTTTCTGCCCATCGTCATCGTTGTTGTTATCGGTATTATCATTACAAATCATCATCAGTATTATTATCAAAACCATTATATTTGGTCCTCTCCCACGTAGGTTTACTGTCCATCATTATTGTTATTGTTGTTATATGCGGTGTTATCATTGTCGTTATCATCATTACAAGTAATCATCATTATTATCATCACCATCATTATGTTTACTGGTCCTCTTCCACAAAGATTTTCTGTCCATATTTTATCGTTATTTATTATTATATGTCATGATCATGTCATTGTTGTTGTTACATTAATAATTTGTTTGTCCATCATATTTAATCTGTCCATCTTTATGTAAGTTTTATGTTTGATCAATTTTCTTCTCATCCTTCCATCTTCTCTCCTTATTATCATCTCTTTTCATCTCTACTCGTCCCCTCTCTTCATTCTCTTTCTCACTTTCTCTCTCCCTCTCTCTCTCTCCCTCTCTCTCCTCCCCCCTCTCTCTCTCTCCTCTCCTCTCCCCTCTCCTCTCTCTCTCCCTCCCTCTCTCTCTCCTCTCTCTCCTCCCTCTCTCCTCCCTCTCTCTCTCTCCTCTCCCATCCCTCTCTCTCCCCTCCTCTCCTCCCTCTCTCTCTCTCTCCCTCTCTCTCTCTCCTCTCCTCTCTCTCTCATCCCTCCTCCTCTCTCTCTCCTCCCTCCTCTCTCTCTCTCCTCCCCCTCTCTCTCCTCTCTCTCTCTCTCCCTCCCTCTCTCTCTCCATCCCTCTCTCTCCTCTCTCTCCATCCCCCTTCTTTCTCTCCTCTCTCTCTCTCTTCATCCTCTCTCTCTCTCTCTCTCTCTCTCTCTCTCCATCCTCTCTCTCTCCCTCTCTCTCTCCTCTCTCTCTCCCTCTCTCTTAACAGGCCCATGCAGGCCATTGTGTGCCGGTGGGAATGGATGACAAAATTTATAAAACTGCATACACACGTGAACTGGATCTAAAAAAGTACATGAGTGCTTATTCCATTATCCTTGAAATAAAAGAACTAATGATAATAAATACATGAAAAATATGAATAATATAAATAATAACAACAGTATGTGTGTGTACACACACATACGCACATGCATGCATGCACGCACACGCATGCACGCACGCACACAACACACACACTCACACATGCACACACAATAACACCACACCAACACACACACACACAGTACACTCCTCACCACACACACACACACACACACACACACACACACACACACACACAACACACACACACACACAGTGACACACACACACACACACACCCTCTCTCTCTCTCTCTCCACTAATCACACACACACACACAAAACAAACACACACACATATTCACACACACACACATATTCACACACACACACATATTCACACACAGTGACACACACACAACCCAACCCAACCCCCCCCCCCCCCAAACACACACACACAACACAACACAACATAACATAACACCCCCCACCCACCTGGGTAGGGTCCGAGGTGTAGGCAGGGGAGTACATCTTTCTCCACACCAACTCAGGGGCAGGGTCCCCAATGGCCACACAGGCCAGACGAATGTCGCGCCCCTCCTCTTCAGTGATGTTGTACGCTTCTTCAATAGACGGGGGCACTGGGGGGATGGATAGATACATGATTGTTGTCAAAATAGGTACCTGGGCGTGTGTGCGCACAGACATACACGCGCGCATGCACATGCCCAGAGACACACACATACATACACACACACAGAGGATAAAAGACACACACACACACATTTTTGCTGGGTTTTTTTTTTGTTTTGTTTTTTTACACACACACACACACATAGAGGATAAGTTCATATAAACATACATATCGTTATGCATGCATACACACACATACACATTCTTGTACAGTACATACATAATTGTTGTCAAAATATCTACATGCATGCACACACACACACACACACTGACACACTGACACACACACACACAAACACAGACACACACACACACACAGACAGAGACACACACACACACAAATGGACAGACAGACAGACACACAAACACACACACAGACAGATAGACAGACTGACAGACAGACACACACACACATGCACGCAACACACACACATATACATACAACACACATATATATTCACACACACATACACACACACAGACACACATACACAAACATGCACACACAGAGAGACAGACACAAACACATAAAATACACATACAACACAAGCACCCCCCCACCCCCACACAACACAAACCCACAATATCCCCCCCCCCCCCAACACACACACAACATGTACAACCTCTCTCAGACAATCTCTCTCTCTCCCCCTCTCTCTCTCTCTTTCACACACAAACACTCTCTCTCTCGGGGACTGGATGTAAAAAAGCACATGAGTGCTTATTCATTATCCTCAAAATAGAATTTGATTTGATTTGATCTCTCTCTCCACCGCCCCTCTCTCTCACTCTCTCCCTCCTCCCCTCTCTCACACACACACACACATGCACACTCTCTCTCCCACTCCCTCCACATGACGTGTGTGATGGGATAGCCTAGTGGTCAGAACATTGCGCTCGCAATTTGATGACCCAAGTTCGCTTCCCGTTTGAGGAGATTTTTCTCCTGGAGTTAACAACAGTGCTGACTCCACTCCCCCCAAAAGTCTTTCGGATGAGACTGTAAACCGAGGCCCCGTATACGACAGCACGCAGAACATCTTGCGCACACGTTAAATCCTGTTCCACTTTTCGTAAGAGTAGGCCATTGTGTGCCAGTGGGAACAGATGACAAGATTTACAAAACTGCATACACACAGAGACTGGATGAAAAAAAGTACATGAATGCTTATTCCATTATCCTCGATATAAAAGAAAAAAGAATATCACTCCCTTTCCCTACCCTCCTCTCTCTCTCCCTCCCCCTCTCTTTCACTTCCCTCCCACTCTCTCTCATACACACCGCTATCTCACTACCCCTCCTACTCTCTCTCTCTCCCTCCCTCACTCTCATTCTCTCCCCTCCTTCCCCCCCCCCCCCCCGCTCTCGCCCACTCCCTCCATCCCCCACTCTCCCTCTCTCTCCCTTCCCTCCCCAACTCACCCTCTCCTCCCTATCTCTCACACTCTCTCCTCCTCCCTTTCTCCCTCCCCAGTGCTTATTCCATCCTCGATAAAAAGAATCTAATCAAATAAAATTCAAATCAAAATCCAATCACATCCTATCATCCCCATCCCCTCTCTCTCTCTTTCTTTCTGTGCCCTCTGACCTCTGACGTTGACTCCACGGAGCGTTTTCGGTGCGCCCTGTTCATGGCCACACTCTGTACAGACCTTCGTCCCGCGATGACGCTTTTCTATGCGTAGTACCCTCACAGTGCTGTTCTCACAACAACCACTTCCCCGTTCGTGACATACACACCAACGAGCAAGTGTCATCCACAACACCACCACACACATGAGTGCTCACACACACAGAGTCACACACACACACAAACACACAGAGTGTCTACACACAGGTCACACACACACACAGTGTCACACACACAGAGTTCACACACATCACACAAACACACACAGTGTCACACACCACACACACACAATGTCACACACACTCACACAAAGTGTCATACACACAGTGTCACACGCACACACAGAGTCACACGCGCGTACATACACACACGCACACAGTTTCACACGCACACAGAGTCACACACACACAGAGTCACACACACACAGAGTCACAACACACACAGAGCACACACACACACACACACACACACACCACACCACACACACAAGTGTCTCTCACACACACACACACACACAAGTCACATACACACACACAGTCACACAAACAGACACACAGTCACACACACACAGAGTCACACACACACACACACATATAGTCACACACACACAGTTAACATCAGTGCCAGCTCCACTCTCCCCAAAAGTCTTGCGGATGAGACTATAAACCCAAGGCCCCACGTGCGAACGCACGCAGAACATCTTGCGCATATGTTAAATCTTGATCCGCTTTTCATAAGAGTAGGCCACTATGTGCCGGTGGGAACAGATGACAATATTAACAAAACTGCATACACACGGCGACTGGATGTAAAAAAGCACACAAGTGCTTATTCCATTATCCCCGATATAGAAGAATAAATTAAAAAAACAAAACAACTCCCAACACTCACTCCATCGCCGCCGCTGTAGTCTAGTGGTTAGGGCGTTGGACTCGTAATCTAAAGGTTGCGGGTTCGATCCCAGCTTTCGGCTATGGTGTTGTGCCCTTGGAAAAGGCACTTTACGGCTATTTTCTCATCCCACCCAGGTGTAAAAGGGGGTACCAACCTTGTGTTGGGGGTTAACCCTGCGATAGACTGGCGTCCTATCCAGGGGGGAGTCTATGACTCTCAGTCGCTTAACGCCACAGAAACCGGGATAAGCACTGGCCTGATGAGCCTTAGGCTTGGGACAGACTTTAACTTTAACTCACTCCATCCCACCTGGGAATCAACTGTGAGATTAGAAACTGCATACTGAATGAGAAGTTTGCGTGTGTTATGACTCGTTTCCAAGAGTAACCTCACCACACAGGCAGCCATGCTCCGACTTCAGAGGATTTTTTTTCCTCCTTTAACCCTCTTGCATTCGGATTCTCTGAACACAAACTGCCCCTAGATTTCGCATTCCATCGCGAAATCAGGTCAGGCAGACATGCTTGCTTGCCTTTTCCTCCCTCTAAGTACATACCAGCAGCTATAATTACTTTCAGAATCACAGCAGGATTTGTGTATGTGGTCTGATAGAGCTTCCGCATGTGGTAGCGATCGGTGAAGTCACTGCGTGAGGGAGAACTACTGTGTGTAAATCCTGGTTCAGGATTCAGGGAGGAACAATTATTCAATCCTGACAAATCCCAGTTAGGGACTGAGAGGGTTAAAGGGGAGTTGCTCGGTTTGTTAAGAGTTTTTGTCATGGCTGAAGGCAGGCAATCTCAATTCAACCGTTTTACAGCATTGTAGAGGGGACGGGATAAATCAGTGGTCAGGGCGCTCGCTTTCCTCCAGTCAAGTTAAGCAGTGTTGAGCATGGTTGCCAATTGGATGGGTGACCATTTGCACGCCTTGGCTACAGTACAGTTCCCCCAGTTCACCCAGCTGTAAATGGGTACCTGCCCTCTTTTGGGTCAAGGAAAGTAAAGCAGCGAGGGAGAGGAGATGGGCGCCGCCCTCAACATGCTGGCCCCTAGAGAAGCTGAGATCTCTGATGCCTCGCTTCCCTACAACCACATAAGTTTTGGGACACCTTTACCTTACCTGACCTGGGCAATTAGCTGACATCAATAACTGACACAGCTTTTTAGAGTCTAAACACGACACGTGCGCATGCCTTTCTGAAATGTTTGTCTTCTGTTCCCACCAGGACACAATGGCCTATGAAAGGCAGAACGTTTTTTTTTATTTTTTAAATTTTTTTAAAAGTGTGTGTACAAGATGTTTAGCATTTATTTATACTTGGGGCATCGGTTTATAGTCTAATTTAAAGGACTTTGACATGTATTCAGTCCGATATTTTTTAGTCGAACTGGGGAAGAAAGGCAATGCTGGAATTGAACCCAAAACTTTATGGTTTGCTTGTTAAGCAAGTGAAGATCTTAGCTGTCCTGCAATCTTCCTTCTTGGGGGGATGGGATAGCCTGGTGGTTAGAACACTGCGCATATGTGATGCTCTAACCCAGGTTCGAGTCTCGTTAAAGAGGGTTTTTTCTCTGGAGTCAACATCAGTGCCGACTCCACTCCCACCAAAAGTCCTTCGGATGAGACTGTAAACCGAGTTTTTCTGTGTGTGAACGCACGCAGATCATCTTGCGCACATGTTAAAACCTGGTCCACTTTTTGGGAGTAGGCCATTGTGTGCAGGAGGGAACAGTTGACAAAATGAACAAAAACTGCAGATAAATGGGGACTGGATGTAAAATAGCAGGAGGTGGGGAACTGAATGTAAAAAAAAGTACATGAGTGCTTTATTCCATTAACCTCGAAAGAAAAGAATAAATAAAACAATTAAAAAAAAAGAATACTCCCAGACTGTTTCTTTCTGTCTGTCTCTTTCTGTCGTCTGTCTCTGTCTGTCTTCTCTCTCTGTCTGTCTCTTTCTGTCCGTCTGTGTGTTCCTGTCTGTCTCTGTCTGTCTCTGTCTGTCTGTCTCTCTCTCTTTCTGCACACAGGGGTCAGTTTTCTCTCTCTTGTAAGGTTTGTTTTATTTAATTTAAAAACTGAAGTGAAAAAAAAAAGACGGAAAGAAAAAACTTAGCATACAGGGGTCACTATTCTCTCATTTGTAAGTTTGTTTTTTTTTAATTAAAAAAATTGAATGAAAAAAGACTGAACCCCCCCTTAGCATTCAGGGGTCACGATTCTCTCAAGTTTGGGTTTTTTTATAAAAAAAATTGCAAAAAAAAAGAAGATTGAAACCCCCCCCAACCCTCCAACATACAGGGGTCACTATTCTTTCACTTGTAAGGTTTTTTTGGTGTGTTTTTTTGACAGACAGACAGACACACAGAGAAAGACAAACAGACAGACAGAGAGAGAAAAATTGAATTAAAAAAAAAGATTGAAAAAAACCCAACAAAACCCCAGCATACAAGGGTCGCTACTCTCTCACCTTTCTGGAGGCGTCCGAATACTTGGTGAAGTTGTAGCGAGGGGAGGGAATGCCCTCGGCTTCGCAGGATAACTCCAGACGTTCGTTCTCCTTGGGTTCCATAGGCTGAGCGCTCAGGCCACGCGTGAAGGTGGGAGGTACTACATGAGGGAAAGACAAAAAAATAAAGAAATAAGGAAAAAAAGTTATGGAAAATAAAGATATAGAAAGAAAGGGGGAAAAAGGAAAGAAGAAGAAGAAAAAAAAGAAAGAAAAGAAAAACAAAAAAGGGATAAAAAGTTATGGAAAATAAAGATATAGAAAGAAATGAGAAAAAGGAAAGAAGAAGAAAAAAAAGAAAGAAAAGAAAAACAACAACAACAAAAAAAGGAAAAAAAGTTATGGAAAATAAAGATATAGAAAGAAATGAGAAAAAGGAAAGAAGAAGAAAAAAAAGAAAAAAAAGAAAAACAAAAAATGAAAGGGATAAAAAGTTATGGAAAATAAAGATATAGAAAGAAAGGGGAAAAAAGGAAAGAAAAAGAAGAAAAAAAAGAAAGAAAAGAAAAACAACAAAAAAAAAAAGGAAAAAAAAGTTATGGAAAATAAAGATATAGAAAGAAAGGGGAAAAAAGGAAAGAAGAAGAAAAAAAAGAGAGAAAAGAAAAACAACAACAAAAAAAAGGAAAAAAAGTTATGGAAAATAAAGATATAGAAAGAAAGGGGAAAAAGGAAAGAAGAAGAAAAAAAAGAGAGAAAAGAAAAAAATAAAATAAAAGGAAAAAAAGTTATGGAAAATAAAGATATAGAAAGAAAGGGGGGAAAAGGAAAGAAAAAGAAAAAAAAGAGAGAAAAGAAAAAAGAAAAAAAAAAGAAGAAAAAGAGAAGAAAAAGACACACACACACAACAACGCAAACACAACACATATTCACACAGAAACACACACACACACACTCTCTCTCTCTCTCTCCCACACACACACTCTCTCTCTCTCACACACACACACACACACCATACACACACACTCTCTCTCTTTTTCTCTCTCTCTCTCTCTCCCCCTCCCTCCCTCCTTCTCTCCTTTTTCATTATTATTGTTGTTGTTTAGTTAGAGGAGGGTGGGTGGTTTTTTTTTTTTTCTCTATCTTCTCCCTGATAAGAGTGGGGACTGGATGTAAAAAAAACAACCCCCACACGAGTGCTTATTCATAATCCTCGAAATAAAAGAATTCGCCTTGCCTTGCCTCTTCGCCCCCCCCCCCCCCCCCAAAAAAAAAACACAACCTTCATCACAGACGCAGGTAGGTTACTGAACTCACCTGTGACGATGACGTTGATGTAGTGGGCATGAGACTTGCCCAGTTTGGGCACGTTGACGTTGCACAGGTAAGTGTCCTGGTCTGACAGAGCCACGTTGCGGATCTCCAGGTAAGCTGGGTTGTTGACTGCCACCTTCTCGGGTTTGAACATGTGGAACTTGTCACCTGGCAACACACACACAAGGTGTGTAAAGGTGTTTCCATAACAAATGTGGTCGTACGGGGAGCGAGGCGTCAGAGACTTCAGCACACACAGACATGCACAGACAAAAACACACACACACACAGACACAGACACACACACACACACATCCTTGCTCAAATACATGCCAGTAAAAACCAGACAATCATGTTCAAAATTATTTGATTGCTCAGAGAAACAATCATACACAATTTTCACACTTACATTCACACACGACACAACACAAACAGAACACACACACACCACACCACACCACACCACAACACAAGCATGTACGCACACACACATATGCACACACACACACAATATGCACACACACATATGCACACACACACACAGCACACATTTTCCAATTATTCCTTTTGATTGACTGGTATCACAAAAGTGGAAAGACGTTAAACTGAAGACTACTACTACTACTACTACTACTACACACACACACACACACACACACACAAACACACACACACACAACACAACACAACACCACACACTCCACATCACACACACCACGTCAACACACACCACACACACACACCACACACACACACACCACACACACACACACAATCACACCACACCACACCACACCACTCCACATCACACACACACTCAACACATACACACACACAAACACACCACACCACACCACTCCACTCCACGCCACACCACACACACAACACACCACCCCACCCCACACCACATCACACACACACACACCACACACCACAACACAACACAACACACACACCAAAAACAGTCACTCCACTCTACAAAAAAAACCCAACCCCAACCCAAACCAGACGCCGTTACTTACCTGCCTCGATGGGTTTCCAAATGGAGTTTTCTCCACTTTCATCCAGAGTCACCTTGAACCACGACACCAACGGCTCATCAAAGTCGTCTGAGCTGACGATCTCGCACAAGATTTTGTCGTCTGTGCCATTGATGATGTATTGCTCTTTGTCTGACAGCACCTTGATGCCATCTGTGGGAGGGGGGGGGGGGGGGAGGCATAGCATGACTGCGTGTTAGTGTCGTGGTGTGAGAATCCCAGCATACATAAGCTAAGTCGAGAGGGTCCAGGGCTAATTTAAAATATTCAGTGTGTCCCTTTTCAGTTTTATCGAGTTGAGAGTGTGGTTAGTTTTGCTATGATTAGCTGGGATGGGATGGGATGGGATGGATGGATGGGATGAGATGGGATGAAGTCACTGAAAGTGGGAGAAGGTGGTGTTTGATTGATTGATTGATTGATTCTTTTATATTGAGGATAATGGAATAAGAACTCTGGTGCTTTTTTTCATCCAGTCCCCTATGTGTATGCAGTTTTGTAAATGTCATCTGTTCCCACCGGCACACGATGGCCTACTCTTACGAAAAGCGGAACAGGATTTAACAAGTGCGCAAGATGTTCTGCGTGCGTTCGCACACGGGGCCTCGGTTTAAAGTCTCATTCGAAGGACTTTTGGGGAGAATGGAGTCAGCACTGATGTTAACTCCAGGAGAAAAATCTCGACCGGACTTGAACCTGGGTCATCAAATTGCCAGCGCAATGTTCTGACCACTAGGCTATGGTGTGGTGTGTGTGTGTGTGTGTGTGTGTGTGTGTGCGTGGGTGGCGTGCGTGCGGTGCGTTGGTTATATAAGATTACAAATTGCTTAGAAAAAAAATTTTTCTTACAGATCAACCTTCACAAAGTTTACTCTTCACAAATTCTTCTTCTTTACTGAACACTCAAACAGCAACTATCATTGTCTGTCATATGTCATACAGCTGAAACACTTGATTTATGGAGGGACATGCACACTCATTATTATGTGGTGAAGCGTCATAATGGCTTAACCATTCCTAGACTATTTCAACAATTCCTTTTAAACTTGAACTCGTGTTCCGAAATCTTTGTTCGCAGTTGCTGAGAGCAGCCCACATGGAGTAGCCACACAGAGCACAAAATTCGAAGTATTTTCTTCACGCTACTCAAAGCTCAAATATTAAAGTGAGAGCTTCAATCTTTTGAGATGTAATAACCCAGCATGTTATTCATAACAATTTCATTTTCTTACTATGTGTTTTGTACTATTTATGATTAATTTTTAATATTTTTTTTACTAACCATTATAAATGGGCCGCCCGTGGGGAAAAGCAAGGGAGAGAATTGGCCATCCCAAGTAAGTTAAACTTGACAAAAGTTAGGTGGATCAGTGGTCTAGAGGTAACGTGCCTGTCTAGAAAGTGAAAAGTCGGGGTTGGAGTGTGCAGTGGTTCAAATCCCGTTTGGGCCCAAAACTTTTCCCCCATCCATTAGACCATGAGTGGTGGTCTGGGCGCTAGTCTTTCAGAAAAGGCGATAAATCGAGGTCCTGTGTGTTACACATCATTATTCAGTGCATGTAAAAGAACCCACGGCAACAAGAGGGCTGTCCCTCGCAAAATTCTGGAGAAAAAAGTCACTCTGATAGGGAAACAAATACAGTTGCATACAGAAAAAAAAAAAAAAATAATGGGTAGGTGCTGCACTTGTGGCGACATGCTCTCCCTCCTCTCCCAGCCCGAATTTCATGCAGAGAAATCTGCTGTGACATAAAGTGGTATAAAATATAAAATTTAACCCCCCCCCAAATTAAAATAAAATACAATAAAACCCCAAGAGAAAGGTGAAGTGAGGCCGCTGACTGACCCCAGATCTTGAGCGCCTTGCTGGCCTCTTTCTCCTCTCCGTCGATGATTCCGCGGCAGGTGTAGACACCAGCATCCTTCTTGGAGGGGTTAGCGATACGAAGATTCAAACTGCCTCTCTCCAGGCTGACAAAGATACTGCAACACACCACACCATGCCACATCACATCACATCGCGCCACGCCACATCACGCCATGCAACACCACGCCACACCACACCACACCAACACCACATCACACCATACCACATCAGATCACACCACGCAACACCACATCACACCATACCACATCAGATCACACCACCCCACACCACACCGCATCACACCACATACCACGCCACACCCACACTGCATCACATCACACTGCATCACATCACACCATACCATGCCACGCCACACTGGGTGGCGACTTTGTATTATTAATGATGTCACATAATCATTCCTTTATTTTGTTGGGTTTTGGGGGGCTGGAGGGGGGGTGGGAGGGGGGTGGGGTGGAGAGGTGTGTCTCTTTCTTTGTCTCTCTCTCTTTCTATCTTTCTGTCTCTACGTTCTCTCTCTCTACCCCCCCCTCTCTCTTCTCTCAGTATCTCTCTCTCCCCCCCTCTCTCTCTGTTCTCTCTCTTTCTATCTTTCTCTCTCTCTCTCTGGTGGTAGTTTGTTTCTTTCTTGGTTTACTTCTCCTCTTAGACTCTGACCATACAGATTTATATCCCCTTCTAGACTCTGAACACACAAGGCTTACTTCCCCTTCTTGCCAACAATGTCTTTTTCTTTTTCTCCCGTTTTCTGCATTCCCATTTCAGATTCTCTTTCCTAACATAAATATATATGAGCTCTGAGGTTCACCAATAGTGAACATTTTTTGCATATATAATAACATATGCAACCTGATTTACCCCCCATCCCTCCTCCCAAAAACCATTTAGGTAGAGCAGCTGCATTCTGACTTCAGATTATGAACATACAGCCTTACTTCCCCTCTTAAACATTTTCTTTTCTAAAAAAACAACAACAACAACAAAATTTTCCGTGACCATTCAGTTGTCCAATTTTCTATATACTGGTGACAATTTCATCCAAACACATACAGAGAAAAAGTGATGCTCCCCTCCTTCCTTACCCTCAACATCATCATCATCGTTAATCAAAAGACACTGAAGAACACACACACACACACACACACACACACACGGATTCACACACACACACACGCACACACGGATTCACACACACACACACACGGACTCACACACACACACACACACGGATTCACACACACACAGAGATTCACACACACACACGGATTCACACGGGATAGCCTAGTGGTCAGAACATTGCGCCGGCAATTTGATGACCTGAGTTCGATTCCTGTTGGAGGGGATTTTTCCCCTGGAGTTAACACCAGTGCTGACTCGACTCTCCCCAAAAGTCTTTCGGTTGGGACTGTAAACCGAGGCCCCGTATGTGAACGCACGCAGAACATCTTGCGCACATGTTAAATCCTGTTCCGCTTTTCATAAGAGTAGGCCATTGTGTGCCGGTGGGAACAGATGACAATACACAACTGCATACACACGGGGACTGGATGAAAAAAATCCCATTATCCTCGATATAAAAGAATTAAAAAAAATAAAAATCATCGTTAAATAAAAGACTCCGAACACACACACACACACACAAACACGGATTCACACACATACACACACAAACACACAGATTCTCACCCACCCACACCCACACACACATGGATTCTCACACACCCACACATACATCTCCTCTCTCCCCTCCCCTCCCCTAGCTCAAGACTCACTTCCCTTCCTTGGCGACGATCTCGTTGTTGGACTTGTTGTACCACTTGAGGGCGGCGTCTTTGGCGGGCACGCCCTCCACCTGACAGGAAAAGAGGATGACCGAGGAGTCCTTGCCTGTGGTCAGGTCGTACACCTTGGAGGCCCCATCTGGGTAAATGATGATGGACCCCTGCACTGTCAGGGCTGCAACATAAGAGTAACCAGGATGATTATGATGATAGTGACAACGACAACAACGGTGATGGTGATGATGATAGTAACGACAACAACAACGGTGATGATGATAGTAATGACAACAACAACGGTGATGATGCTGACAATAGTAATGACGACAATGATGATGATGATGATTATGATAGTAACGGGAACAACAATGATGATGATAGTAACAACAACAGTGATGATGATGATAATAGTAACGGCAACAACAATGATGATGGTGATGATAGTAATGACAACAATGATGATGGTGATGATAGTAATGACAACAATGATGATGGTGATGATGACAGTAATGACAACAACGGTAATGATGATGATAGTAACGTTAACAACAGTGATGATGAACAACGGTGATGATGATGATAGTAACAACAACGGTGATGATGATGATGATGATAGTAGTAACAACAACGGTGATGATGATGATAGTAATGACAACGATTATGATAGTAGTGACAACGATGATGATGATGATGATAGTAAAGACAACGATGATAGTAACAACAACAATGATGATGATGATAGTAACGGCAACAAAGATGATGATGATGGTGATGATGATGATGATAATGATACTACTACTGCTAAAACTACCACCGCCACTACTACCACTGCTACTACTGATGATGATGACGATGATGATGATGGTGGTGGTGGTGATGATGACAATGGTGATGATAACGATGGTGATGATAACGATGATAGTAATGCTACAACAACTACTGCTGCTGCTGCTGTTGCTGCTACTACTACTACTGATGATGATGATGATGATGATGATGATGTGATGATGATGATGATGTGATGATGATGATGATGATGATGATGATGATGATCATCATCATCATCATCATCATCATAGTGATGATGATGATGATGATTATAATGATACTGACAATGATGATAATGATGACGACAATGATGACGATAATTATGATCATAATACTAATGATAAAAAACAATAATAATAATACTATTAATATTGATAACAATAATGATAACAATGATACTGTCTGTGAGGGATGGGAGGGCTGATGTTTGGAATAGGGGGTGGGGGTTGTAAAGCAATATGAGAAGGGGTTCCTTTAAAAGAGCCTGAGAGGGGAGGGGATGGGAGAGAAGGGAAGGGGAAGAAGGAGGAGGGGAGAGGGGAGAAGGAAGGCAATGAGAGGGAAGAGGAGAAGACAGGAGGAGACTGGAGGGGAGAGGAGAGGAGGGAAGGGGAGAGGAGAGGAGGGAAGGGGAAGAGGAGGGGTAGGAAGGGGATGATAGGGGAGAGGGGGGAGGGGAGCAGAAGAGAGGGGAGAGAAGGGGGTGAGAGGGGAGAGGGGGGGGGAGGGGAGCAGAAGAGGGGAGAGAAGGGGGTGAGAGGGGAGAGGGGGGGGGGGAGGGGAGCAGAAGAGAGGGGAGAGAAGGGAGAAGGGGAGTGGAAGGAGACTGAACTGCAACACGCCCTGATGGATCAATGTCATGGTTTATGCAGCAGAATCAGTCCCTGCTGTGGAGAGTCGAGCCTGCCTGTCTTCACTGTCCGTCTGTATGTCTTGTCTATCTGTATGTTCTGTCAGTTTGATATGTCTGTCTTTCTGTCTGTGTCTGCCTGCCTGTGATGTTTGTTATGTCTCGCTACTGTTATGTCTGTCTGTGTTGTAGTCTGTCTACCGTTATTCTGTCTGTGGTTGATATGTCTGTCTGTCTGTGTGTCGCCTGCCTGTGATTGTTTGTTAGTGTCTGTCTACTTTATGTCTGTCTG
>CM060346.1:5488155-5490655 GCA_030674155.1 Stramonita haemastoma
TGACATAGAGTGGTACAAAATACAAAAAATTAAAAAAAAAAACCTGAGGACCAATATCTGGCCTACCATACTGATTCTATTTGCCAATGAGGGATTAACTCTATGGATCCCTAACTCTTTGGACCCCTAACTTTTTGGACCCCTAACTGTTTGGACCCTTAACTTTTTGGACTCTTAACTGTTTGGAACCTAACTCTTTGGAACACTAAGTCTAAATCTTTAGACTTTTAACTTTTTGGACCAGTAACTCTCTGAACCCTAACTCTTTGGACCCTTTGGACCCTAACTCTCTGGACACTAACTCTTTGGACCCTCTGGACCCACAACTCTCTGGACCCTAACTCTCTGGACCCTAACTCTCTGGACCCTAACTCTCTGGACCCCCGACTCTCTGGACACTAACTCTCTGGACCCTAACTCTCTGGACCCTAACTCTCTGGACCCCTAACTCTCTGTACCCTAACTCTCTGGACCCGTAACTCTCTGGACCCGTAACTCTCTGGACCCCTAACTCTCTGTACCCTAACTCTGTGGACCCGTAACTCTCTGGACCCGTAACTCTCTGGACCCGTAACTCTCTAGACCCTAGCTCTTTGGATCCCTAACTCTCTGTACCCTAACTCTTTGGACCCCTAGCTCTTTGGACCCACAACTCTCTGGACCCCTAACTCTCTGGACCCTAACTCTCTAGACCCTAGCTCTTTGGACCCCCGACTCTCTGGACTCTTTGGACCCCTAACTCTCTGTACCCCCCTAACTCTCTGTACCCTAACTCTTTGGACCCCTAACTCTCTGGACCCTAACTCTTTGGACCTTAAGTCTTTGGACCTTAACTCTAACTCTTTGGACCCCTCATATGGACCCCTAACTCTTTGGACCCCTAACTCTTTCCGACCCCAACTCTTTGGAGCCTAACTCTTTGGACCAGAGTTAGGACCCCATACACTTTGGACCAGAGTTAGGACCCCTAAACTTTGGAGCCCTGAAGGGCCCTCACTCCACGCCAGGCCTTTGTCAGGGCCTCAGGAGTGGCTGTTTGAGCGTTTGAAGAAGAAGAAGACTTCCAAAGACGACGACGAAGAAGAAGAAGAAGAAGAAGAAGAAGAAGAAGAAGAAGGAGGAGGAGGAGGAGGAGGAGGAGGAGGAGGAGGAGGAGGAGGATTCCGAAGAAGAGTTCCAAAGAAGAAGAAATCCGACGAAGAAGAAGAGTTCCAAAGAAGAAGAATTCCGAAGAAGAAGAATTCCGAAGAAGAAGAATTCCGAAGAAGAAGAAATCCGACGAAGAAGAATTCCGAAGAAGAAGAAGAGTTCCAAAGAAGAAGAGTTCCAAAGAAGAAGAGTTCCAAAGAAGAAGAATTCCGAAGAAGAAGAAATCCGACGAAGAAGAATTCCGAAGAAGAAGAAGAGTTCCAAAGAAGAAGAGTTCCAAAGAAGAAGAGTTCCAAAGAAGAAGAGTTCCAAAGAAGAAGAAATCCGAAGAAGAAGAAATCCGACGAAGAAGAATTCCGAAGAAGAAGAAGAATTCCAAAGAAGAGGAAGAAGACGAAAAAGAAGACAAAGAAACCATTTTCTCAAATTTCATAACTTCGGCCGTATCCCCCCCCCAAAAAAAAAAAAGTCTAAAAGTTCAACAAGACAAAAGCATAACAAGATATTGAAAATAATAGTAATAAGCCTAGTACCACAACAGTAACTCTAAAAATAAACCCCAGACAGCTTTCACAAAGAGAGGCCACAAAGGTCAGTCAGTATCTAACGTCACACAGTGACGTGACGTCAATACACCAGCCCTTTTTAGAACACCACCAAAGCATTTGACGTGATCATTAAGAGACTAACGACATACCAAAATTAGCATCTGTTTTTAGTCTGTGAGACTTTGACAATGTTATGTATTGTATTGTATACCTTTTTTTTCTTTTTTTCTTCTTTCATTTCTTGGCTATAACTTCGAGGTTTCACCGATGGTGTGTGTGTGTGTGTGTGTGTGTGTGTGTGTGTGTGTGTGTGTGTGTGTGTGTGTGTTGTGTGTGTGTTATTCTTTTATTTTGAGGACAATGGGATAAGCACTTACGTGCTTATTTACATCCAGTCCCAGTGTGTATGGTGTTTGGTCAATTTTGTCATCCGTTCCCACCACCAGCATACAATGGCCTGCTCTTCCAAAAAGCGGAACGGGTTTTAACGTGTGCGCAAGATGTTCCGGGGTGTGTGTGTGTGTGTGTGTGTGTGTGTGTGTGTGTGTGTGTGTGTGTGTGTGTGTGCGCGCACGCGCGCGCGCGCGCGCGCGAGCTCACCACTAAGGTAGCCACATTCCGACTTCAGGGCATACCGCTTTCAATTAATTACTGCAGGTTTGTGTGTGAAATGTACACTGCTCTTGCTCTCACTGGGGCGGGGAGGGGAGGGGACGGACACAGAATTGCCACTCGAGCAGCACCCCCTCACCTCCACCCCCCTCCGTCTTCTAAAAGTTGAGAGATTTCTCTACACACGAATC
>CM060346.1:5500655-5503155 GCA_030674155.1 Stramonita haemastoma
CACACACACACTCTCTCTCTCTCTCTAAACTATTCAGTCTCCTATCTTAGGGTCGTCTGGTATCATTTAAAGTGAAAAGACGTTAAAATTGAAGACTTACTTGAAGACTTACACACCCACACGCACACCCACCACACACGCACACGCGCGCGCGCGCGCGCGCGTAAATAACACGAAGGAGGAGGAGGAGGAGGAGGAAGAAGAAGAAGAAGAAGAAGAAGAAGAAGAAGAAGAAGAACAACAACAACAACAACAACAACAACAACAAGAGAAAAATTGCGAAGAAGAATTGCGAAGAAGAAGAATGCGAAGAAGAGGAAGAAGAAGAAGAAATGCGAAGAAGAATTGCGAAGAAGAAGAAGAAGAAGAAGAAGAAGAAGAAGAAGAAGAAGAAGAAGAAACAAACACACTCACGCACACACACACACACACCACACGACAACACACACACACAGCGCACACACCACACACACACACACACACACACACACACACACACACACACACACACACAGGGAGAATGTACTATCTGGAAATATAATTTTGACTTGACTTTCACACACACACACCACACACACACACACACACGCGCGCGCGCGCGCGCGCGCGCGCGCGCGCACACGCACACGCACACGCACATACATACAAACACAACATACTTTAAAAAAAAAAATTATATTGAGGTAATGGAATAAGCACTCATGTGCTTTTTTTTTTTTACATGCAGTCCACGCGAGTATGCAGTTTTGTAAATCGTGTCAACTGTTCCCACTGGCACACAATGGCTTACTCTTACAAGCGGAACAGGTTTTAACGAGTGCAAGATGTTTTGCGTGCGTTCGCACACGGGGCCTCGGTGTATAATCTCATCCGAAGGACTTTTGGGGAGAGTGGAGTCTGCACTGATGTTAACTCCACAAACACACACCACAACACACGCCCCCCCCCCCTCCCCCCCCACAACACACACATCCCCCCCCCCCCCCCCACACACACACAACAGAACACAACACAACACACACACAACCCCCACCCTAACATTGAGAACGCAATGCTCTGACATGGAGGGAGGGGTACGGGTGTGGAGTGTGTGGAGTGTATGTGTGAGTGTGTGTGTGTGTGTGGGGGGGGGGGGGGGGGGGGTTACACAGTCTTGCAGCATGCTCATCGATTTCTGTCAGCCACTTCCCTCCCTCCCTCCCTCAGTGCCGGAGGGCCACTGCCAGGCCAGACCTAGGCCCACATCCGCAATGCCTGCCTGCCTGCCTGCCTGCCTAGGCCCCAACACACAGGCAGTGTCAGTGAGTCGGTGAGTCATGGACACACATACACACACACACACAATACGCACGCGCGCGCACACACACACACACCGCACATATACGTGCGCGCACGCGCACACACACACACACACACACGCACACCTGTAACCTAATACGCGTGTGTGTACGCGTGCGTGTGTGCGTGCATTCGAATTTGCTAAAATTATTAAAATTGTTATTGATTGCTTGTGTGTTGTATAGGTTGAATGCCAGTGCTTTGATTTGTTGTGTGTGTGTGTGTGTGTGTGTGTGTGTGTGTGTGTGTGTGTGTGTGTGTGTGTGCGTGCGTGCGTGCGTGCGTGCGTGCGTCGTGCGTGTGTGTGTGTGTGTGTGTGTGTGTGTGTGTGTGTTGCAAGATATATCGCTATATAAATTCCCTGTATAATAATTATATCAGAGTGAACAGACGTTAAATTGAAGACAACACTGTACACACAATGTACACACACAATGTACACACGCGCGCGCGCGCGCGCGCACACACACACACACACACACACACACTGTACACCTAATATCACTTGAAGTGAACAGACGTTAAGTTGAAGACAACAGTGTACACACAATGTACACACGCACACACGCGCGCGCACGCGCACACACACACACACACACACTTGATCGTCATCATCATTGGGTTAGTCAATGGACAGATGGATGGATCAATAGATCTCTCTTTCTGTCTCTCTTTCTTTCACTCTCTGTCTCTTTATTTCTCTTTCTCTCTCTCTTTTTCTCTTTCCCTCTCCTTCTCTCTCTCCGTCTCTCTATTCAGTGTTCTCTCTCTCTCTCTATTCAGTGTTCTCTCTCTCTCTCTATTCAGTGTTCTCTCTCTCTCTCTCTCTCTCTCTCTCTCTCTCTCTCTCTCTCTCTCTCTCTCTCTCTCTCTCCTCTCTCTCTCTCTCTCTCTCTGTGTTCAGTGTTCTGTCTCTCTCTCTCTCTCTCCCTCTTTCTGTCTCTTTCTGTCTGTCTCTCTGTCTCTTTCTCTCTGTTCAGTGTTTTCTCTCTCTTTCTCTCTGTCTGTCTCTCTCTTTCTCTCACTCACACTCACTCATTCTTTGTTTCTTTCTCCCTTTCTGTCTGTCTGTCTCGGTAGGGTAGGATAGGGTAGGGTAGGGTAGGGTGGGGTAGGGTGGGGTGTAATAGATTGAAGAGCGTGACTAGGCCTTGATCGGCAT
>CM060346.1:5520655-5530655 GCA_030674155.1 Stramonita haemastoma
TCGCCTTTCTCTCTCTCTCGACGACCCTTCGGTTAAAAACACCATTTCTCTTTACTTTTAAAAAAAAAGAAATAAAGTATATTTTTTAGGGAATAATTCTTTTGCGAGGCTTAGACAAGGGCTTACTGGGATTAAAAAATATAAATTCTTTTTTTTAACATGAACATGGAAACGGTAAAGGAACGAAATAGGCAGACAGGCACTGGCAGCAGCAAGCAAAGCGCAGACGACACTCTCTCTCTGGTCAGCCAATACATAGCGCTGGTGAAGTTGCGAGGCCTAGCTAGCATTGCCATCGATTTTTGACCAAATCCTGCCAGTAAAAGGCCAGGCTCCCCCTAAACCCGGCAGACAAGACAGACAAACACTGCCATTGCAATCAAGTTTGGACCACTTTCTCAGCAAACAAGCAACAGAAATAAACCAAGTACTTACCCAGCGATGCTAGCACAAAGAGAAAACCCCGCATCTTGGTCGTGTAGTTGTGGAAATACGTACAAAACTGCGAATATGCCAGACTCTTACAATCAGCTTCTTCTCTTTTTCCTCTCTCTCTCTTCTCTTCTCTCGTTCACCCCGGTCTAGGCGAGTAGGGGGGAGGGCAAGAGCAGAAGACAACGAACGCACTTCTTTCGAAAGAGATGCGCCGCGCGCGCACTGCATGCCGCATGACTCACACAGCGCGGGGAGCCTTCCGCGAGCGCGTGTGGGGGGAAAAAGAGTCCGACGTGTTACACCATCTGACTCGTTTGTGATTTCACAGAGGGTGTAAATCAAACCAGGCTGGCATTTTTCGGGTAAATATTTAGCGTTTGAATCGTGAAACTTGCGGGTAGAGTCGCTACCCTTAAGTTTTGAGGATGGTGATTCCCACGCATGAATAATATGCACCCATTTTTCATAATGAGTGGAGTCTTCCCAGGGAACTCACCCGGTGCCTGCCTGCGTGCGCGAGCTTGCACAAGGGTCCAAGCTAGTCTAGGCTGAGTCTAGGACTGTCTTTCTGGGAATGTGCCAGAGAATAACTTACGCCAAATCTTAGCTACCCTGGCTGTTCTGTTTTGCCCCAATGCATGGTAGCCTATGATTATGCCAAACGTATGTAGGCCTATACCCTCTTGGGGCCCACCAGTCATCGATTTTTTTTTTTTTGGCTTGTGTAGAAAAACATTTCGGTGTCTTTTCTTTTTTCTTTTTGTTTCTTCTTCATTTTGTTGTTGTTGTTGTTGTTGTCTCTTCTTCTTCTTCTTCTTCTTCTTCTTCTTCTTCTTCTTCTCTTCTTCTTCTTCTTCTTCTTCTTCTTCTCTTCTTCTTCTTCTTTTCTTCTTCTTCTTCTCTCTTCTTCTTCCTTCCTCCTCCTCCTCCTCCTCCTCCTCCTCCTCTTCTTCTTCTTAGTCTTTAAATACTGCTGTGGTTGTTTGGAGGGAGGGTCGATGATAGTGGTGGTGATGGTAGTGAAGGTGGGGATGGTGGTGGTGATGTTGGTGATAGTGATGGTGATAATGATGATGGTGGCGAAAATGATGGTGGTGATCATGATAATGATAGTGGTGATGGTGATAATGATGATGGTGGTGAAATTGATGATGATGATGATGGTAGTGGTGATGATTGAGGTGGTGAAAATGATGGTGGTGGTGGTAGTGGTGGTGATGATGGTGGTGGTGGTATGATGATGATGGTGATGGCAGTATGATGATGGTGGTGGTGGTGATGATGGTGGTGGTGGTGATGGTGGTGATGATAATGGTGGTGGTGATGATTGTGGTGGTGGGGTGGTATAAACGTATACCTTCTTTGGGGAGGGTGGTGGTGGGGGTGATTGTGATGGTGGTGGTGGTTGAGATGGTTGTGGTGGTGATGTTGGTGTTGGTGATGATTGTGGTTGTGGTGGTATAAACGTATACCTTCCTTGGGAGGGTGGTGGTGGTGGTGGTGTGGTGGTGGTGGTGGTGGTGGTATAAACGTATACCCTCCATGTGGCCAAAAACAGCCATCGATTTTTGGCTTTGTGTAGATAGTTCAGTGCGTCTTTTCTTTTTATTTCTTGTTCTTCTTCTTCTTCGGAATTCTTGGGGTTTTTTTTCTTCTTCTTCTTGTTCTCTCTTGTTCTTCTCCTTGTTTTTCTTCTTGTTATTCTTCTTCTTTTTTCTTCTTGTTCTTGTTCTTGTTCTACTTCTTCTTCTTTGAATACTACTGTGGGTTGTTAGAGGGAGGGTCGATGATGATGGTGATGAAGGTGATGGTGGTGGTGATGATGATGATGATGGTGGTGGTGATGGTGGTAGTGGTGGTGGTAATGGTGGCGATGATGGTGGTGTGATGGTGGTGGTGGTGGTGGTGGTGATGATGATGCTGGTGGTGGTGGTGGTGGTGGTGGTGGTGGTGGTGGTGGTGGTGGTAGTGGTGGTGGTAATGGTGGTGGTGTTTGTCGCAGTGTTCTCCAAAGCTTCAACAGGTTGTCTTTAGTCCTAAGTCGTTTTTCGTCTTTGGTCAGTGGTCAGAGTACTCCCGTTCCCCAATCTAAGGTTAAGCAGAATCGAGCATGGTTAACAAGTGGATGGGTGACCGTTTGCGCGCCTTGGCTTCAGTACAGTTCCCCAGTTCACCCGGCTGTCAATGGGTACCTGCACTCTTTAGGGACAGAGAAGGTAAAGCAGCGAGGGAGAGGAGATGGGCGCCGCCCTCAATATGCTGGCCCCTAGAGAATCTGAGGTCTCTGATGCCTCGCTCGCCTACGACCACATGGGTTATGGGACACCTTTGGTTTCTTCCCGTCTTTACGGGTTGTTTTTTTTGTCTTTGCATTCTGTTTTTCGTCTTTCTGTTTTGTTTTTGTCTTTACACGTTGTTGTTGTTTTTACATGTTGTTTTCATCTTTTCATGTCGTTTTTCGTCTGTACAGGTTTTTTTCGTCTTTACATGTTTTATCTCGTCTTTGTTGTTTTCCGTCTTTACACGTCGTTGTTGCTTTTATATGTTGTTTTTAGATGTTGTTGTTTTTACATGTTGTTTTAGATGTTCTTTTCACTTTTTATTTCGTTTTTACATTTCGTTTTTGCCTGTTGTTTTTACATTTTCTTTACATGTTGTTTTTCCATGTTGTTTTTCATGTTGTTTACATTTTGTATTTACATGTTGTTTTTACGTGTTTGTTAACATGTTGTTCTTCTTTACATACTGTTTTACATGATGTTTTTACATGTTTTCTGATATGTTGTTTTTGTTTCTACATGTTGTTTTCACATGTTATTTACATATTGTTTGTACATGTTGTTTACATGTTGTTTACATGCTGTTTTTAAAGGTTGTTTTTCTACATGTTGTTTTTACACGTCACTTTAACATGTTGTTTTTACATGTCGTTTTTACTGTTGTTTTTACATGCCATTTTTCCATGTTGTGTTCATATGTTTTGTACATGTTGTTTTTACAAGTTTTTATTTTTACATCTTTTTTTTTTGTTTTTACATGTTGTTTTTTGACATGTCGTTTTGTTTTTCATGGTGTTTCTACGTGTTGTTTTTCCATGTTATTTTTACATGTTGATTTTACATGTTGTATTTGTTTTTACATGTTGTTTTTACATGTTGTTTACATGTTGTTTTTACATGTTGTTTTTGTTTTTACATGTTGTTTTTGTTTTTACATGCTGTTTTTACATGTTGTTTGCATGTTTTTTTTTACATGTTGTTTATATATTGTTTTTGTTTTACATGTTTGTACATATTTTTTTCTGTTGATTTTTACATGTCATTTTTTATATGTTTTTTCCACATAGTTTTTTTTTGCTTTTTTTACATGTTGTTTTTTCACATGTTGTTTTATTACATGTTGTTTTATTACATGTTGTTTTTTACATGTTGTTTTATTACATGTTGTTTTATTACATGTTGTTTTTTTACATGTTGTTTTTTTAAATCTTTTTTTTATATTACATTTTGTTTTTTTACCTGTTTTTTACATGTTGTTTTTTTACATGTTGTTTTATTACATGTTGCTTTTCATGTTGATTTTTACATGTTGTTTTATTACATTTTGCTTTATTTTATGTTGTATTATTACATGTTGTTTTATTACATGTTGTTTTTTCTGTTCTTTTTTGACATGTTGTTTTATTACATGTTGTTTTTTCTGTTCTTTTTTGACATGTTGTTTTATTACATGTTGTTTTTTCTGTTCTTTTTTGACATGTTGTTTTATTACATGTTGTTTTTTTAAAACATGTTTTATTCATGTTTTCTGTTCTTTTTTGACATGTTGTTTTTTTTACATGTTTTTTTTTTTACATTTTTTTAAAAAAACATTTTTTTACATGTTTTTTTTTTTACATGTTTTTTTTCATGTTGATTTTTGCATGTTGTTTTTTTACATGCAATTTTATTACATGTTGCTTTATTACATGTTGTTTTATTGCATGTTGTTTTTTTACATGTTGTTTTTTCTACATGTTTTATTACATGTTTTTTCTGTTGATTTTTACATGTTGTGTTATTACATGGTTGTTTTTTCTGTTGTTTTTCACATATTGTTTTATTACATGTTGTTTTTTCTGTTGATTTTTACATGCTGTTTTATTACATGTTATTTATTTTATAAGTTGTTTTATTATATGGTTTTTTACATGTTGTTTTTTTACATGCTGTTTTACATTAAAAAAAGTTGTTTGTACGTGATGTTTTTACATGTTGTTTTTGTTTTTATTTACATACATACATACATACATACATACATACATACATACATATCATACATCATACATACATACATCTACATACATTACATAATCATACATACTTACACACACATCACACTACACCACACACACACACACACACACACACACACACACACACACCACACACACACCATACATGCATACATGCATACATGCATACATACATACATACATACATACATTACATACGTACGTACGTACGTACGTACGTACGTACGTACTACGTACGTACGTACATACATACATACATACATACATACATACATACATACATACATACATACATATATATCAACTATCCAACCATTGAATCAATTGATCATTTATACAATTAATCAATCAAAGAATTATTCGATCAACCAACCAACCAACCAACCAACCAACCAACCAACCAAAACCAACCAACAATCAATCAATCAATCAATCAATCAATTGATCAATCAACATTAATTCATTCATCAACAACCAGTCAATGAATTATCAAAGTATCAAAATCCAACCAGTCTATAGATTGATCGATTGATTGATCGATCCATCAATCAATGATCAAATCAAGCAAGCAAGTACCCAACAATTCAAATGATTAATCAATTAATCGTACCAATCGATTAATCGATCAACCAAACCAAACCAACGAATCAATTGATACAAACCAACCAACTCAACCAACCAACCAAACAACAACCAACCAACCAACCAACCAACAACCAACCAACAAAACCAACCAGCCAGCCAGCCAGCCAACGAATCAATCAATCAAATCAACCAATCAATCAATCGATCAATCATCAATCAATCCACATAATGATACATCATCAATTTCTGATACAATACTATCAGTAATTTTAGATGGGCACACACCACACCAGACGGGGGAGATAACACCTACTCTGCTGGAAAAAGACAAAGAGTAGTTTTCTCCCTGTAATCCAAGTCATTTCACCAAAGCTGGGAAGCACAAGGCAAGGCAAGGCAAGACAAGGCAAAATATTTTATTCGAGGATAATAGATAAGCACTTGTGTGCTTTTTTTACATCCAGTCCCGCCCTTTTCAGGGATACATCAAGTTGAAAAGATACTAAACAATAAAGCTTTATGCAAGCCAAACAACACACAAGAATAAGGACACTATATATGATAAGGTAATAAAAATGCACTCGATCAGAAGTCAAAAATCAGAAGTCACAATAAAAGATTTTGATGATGAAAGAATAGAAAAGTGTTAATAGGTAAAGAGCAAACAAGAGAAGAGAATAAACAACTGAAAACATCAATCCACCACCATCTGTCAAAAATTATACATGTGACATAAATCATACATTTGGATAAAAGGGGGAACAAAAATTTTTAAACTAATATCCTTATTGGAGGGGGGGGAGATACTGCCAATAAAAATATAAATAAAATCAACAATTATAATGATCCAAATACCAAAAGTAAGGAACCATACCAAGTATCAAACAACAGGCAAGAATTAACACAGAGATACAATATTAAGGTAATGTTATAAAGTCACTGATTCAGAAACGAAAATGAGAAGTAAGAATCAATGATGATTTTAAGTTGAATAAAGAAAGCAAGAAAAACAAAGAAAAAACAAAAACAAAACAAAAAAGAAAAGGTGCAAAAATTAAGGACATAAAAAATAAGGTATGTGTGGAATGTCTTCTTCCTCAGTTTAAAAATAAGGTATGTATGGAATGTCTTCAGATTCCTCAGTTCATAAAAATAAGGGATGTGTTTAATGTCTTCAGATTCTTCAGTTCATAAAAATAAGGTGTGTGAATGTCTTCAGATTCTTCAGTTCATAAAAATAAGGTGTGTGGAATGTCTTCAGATTCTTCAGTTCATAAAAATAAGGTATTTGTCGAATGTTTTCTTCTTTAGCATACCGAACAGACATCTCTTCATTACTGTTATCCCTTTCCATAGGCACATAGTTGTGTGTGTGTGTGTGTGTCTGCGTGCGTGCTGCGTGCATGCTGTGGTGGTGGTGTGTGTGTGTGTGTGTGTGTGTGTGTGTGTGTGTGTGTTGGTGTGTGGTGTGGTGTGTGTGTATGCAAAAGCATAGTGTTACGGGACTGATAATTTTCCGGGCACAGGTACACACACACACACACACACACACACACACACACACACACACACACACACACACACACACACACACACACACACACACACACACACACACACACACACACACAAAACATCCTTTGGATGAGACTATAAACCGAGGCCCCGTGTGCGAACGTACGCAGAACATCTTGCGCACACGTTAAATCTTGTTCCGCTTTTTGTAAGAGTAGGCCATCGTGTGCCAGTGGGAACAGATGACATTTAGAAATCTGCATACACACGGGGACTGGATGTAAAAAAAGTACATGAGTGCTTATCCCATTATCCTCGACATAAAAGAATAAAATAAAAGTAAAAAATTAATTAAAATAACTTTTTAAAAAATCAAATTTCACAATTCACAATAGTTTAAAAGCTGTGTCATGATGACCAGGGGAAGTAATCTAATTTTCCAAGAGAATGTTTTCCCTCCTTGCTACTTTCTTCAATATAACTACCAATCAATCAATCCATCAATCAATGTGTCAATATGTCAATGAATGAATCAATCAACCAATCAGTCAATCAACCAGTCAATGAATCAATCAGCCAATCAATCAATCAGTCAATTAACAAGCCAATCAATCAATCAACCAACCAATCAATCAGTCAATCAACCAGTCAATCAATCAATCAATCAACCAATCAATCAACCAACCAATCAATCGACCAATTATCCAATCATCCCATGGATCGATATTTATTTATTTATCATTCATTTGTTTATTTTTTTATATCAAGGATGATGGAAGAAGCACTCATGTGCTTTTATTTACATCCAGTCATCGTGCATATGCAGTTTTGTAAATGTCATCTGTTCCCACCGGCACACAATGGCCTACTCTTACGAAAGGCGGAACAGGATTTAACGTGTGAGTAAGATGTTCTGCTCCGTTTGCATATGAGGCCTCGTTTATAGTCTCATCCGAAGGACTTTTGGGGAGAGTGGAGTCAGCACCGATGTTAACTGCAGGGGATTGAGCAGGAATCAAACCCGGTTGTCTAATTGCGAGCACAATGTTCTGACCACTGGGCTATCCTGTCCCAATTTATCAATTTATCAATCAAGCAATCAGGCAATTATCCGATCAAAAAATAAATTGTCTGGTTAATCAATCAATTATCCAATTGATTACTTAAAAATAATCAAACCAGTCAATCTTTCATCCCAACAATCAAGAAAGGAATTAATCAAGTAATCAATCAACCAACCAATCACTCAATCAATTAGTCAATAAATAAAATATCCAACCAACCAATAAAGTGATTATCGAATCAAACAACTAATTTTCAAATCAATCAATTATACAATCAATCAATCAATCAATCAATCAACCAACTGACCAATCAACCAACCAAGCACTTGCTCATCACTCACTCACTCACTTACTCACTCACTCACTCACTCACTCACTCACTCACTCACTCACTTCACTCAATCAATCAATCAACCAATCACTCCACATAAGGGTACATCATCACTCCCTGATCCAATCAATAAGTGTAGATGGGCACAAATCACAGCAGACAGGGGAGATAACACCCACTCTTTCTGAAACAGACAAAAAGTAGTTATCTCCCTGTAGTGTGCAGAGGAAAAGAGGATTGGATAGCGCAGTGGTCACAGCACTGCTTCCCAAGCTGAGGTATTTATTATTTATTATTTATTCTTTATTCGAGATAACAGAATAAGCAATCTTGCTTTTTTTCCGTCCCCTGTGTATGCAGTTTGTATAGTCTCGTTCCCACGCAACGATGGCCACCTTACAAGCGACAGATTTAACGTGTGCCAAGAGCTGCGTGCGTTACGCACACGGCCTCGGTTAATTCATCCGAAGACTTGGAAGTGGTCAGCACTGATGTACTCCAGGAAGAATTCTCGACCGACGAACCCGTCTTCAATGCCAGCGCATTTCTGACCACAGCACATGAGTGTGGTACCAATGGATAGTATTGTTTCTGCCTGGCTTCAGCACAGTTCCCAGTTCACCCGTGTCAATGAGTACTGCCCTCTTTAGGTCAGGGAAGGTAAAGCAGCGAGGGAGAGGAGATGGGCGCCGCCCTCAATATGCTGGCCCCTAGAGAAGCTAAGGTCTCTGATGCCTGTTTCCCCTGGGACCACACTGGTTATTGGACACCTTTAGCTATACTTTTTTTTTTCAAGCTGTACAAAAGGTTGCACCAGAATCAGGCTACACACCATATTGGATAGCGCAGTGGTCAGAGCACTCGCTTTCCCAAGCTGAGGTTAAGCAGCATCAAGTGTGGTTACCAAGTGGATAGATGACTGTTCGATGCCTTGGCTTCGGCACAATCCCCCAGTTCACCCAGTTGTCAATGGGTACCTGCCCTTTTCGGATGAGACTTAAAACCGAGGCCCCGTGTGCGAACACACGCAGAACATCTTGCGCACACGTTAAATCCTGTTCCGCTTTTCGCAAGAGTAGGCCATCGTGTGCCGGTGGGAACAGATGACAATATTTACAAAACTGCATACACACGGGGACCGGATGAAAAAAAGCACATGATTGCTTATTCTGTTATCCTCGATATAAAAGATTAAATAAATAAATAAATAAATAAAATATTAATTTTGACTACTTTTCCTTCTGTTTTCATATTTATATCACTCTTGCATTCACACTGCACTGCTAAAGCATCCACAGAAGAAAAAAACTGAAAGCCCTTTTTCAAAAAGACTATCCCCTGACTCAAAACTCGTGTCATTTTTGCACAAGTTTTGTCAGCTTTGAACTTTTAACATCATTTTTCAGCAAACACTGTATCCCCTTCACTTGTTTCCAATCTGCTGGCTTCCTAACCCCAATATGCACTTCGTGGGTCAAGGGTGTAGGAACACAAGCAATCCTCATTTGATGATCATTTCCAACTTTCTCCCGACTACCTGCTATTGTTCTATGTCATCAATCCCCCCAAAACAAGTGCACAGAACATTTTGTATACTTTTACAAAAAATCTGCGAAAATCAACAAACATTTTTTTTTTTCAACCTGCACTCTATACAAGATACTACATGACTCCCCCCCACCCCCCCCCCCCCCACCCCTCCAGCTAACATTGATGTGTAGCCAATGCACATCCTGGCTGTAGTCTCCAGTTCCATAGTTTTTGTTGTTTGGCTAT
>CM060346.1:5535655-5538155 GCA_030674155.1 Stramonita haemastoma
TGTTCCTCTGGTCACGTCTGTTTGGGGCAGGACTGCGCCATACCAGTTCCAGTGACGGGTTCCTGTTTGCCTCCAGTAGTCAAGTCAGACCGAGGAGGGTCCTGCTTTGTACCTTATCTCCAGCAAGTCTTTTCTTCGTCCCAGTCATCTTATTGTCCCAGTTGAGGAAAGTGTTCTTTGTGGGTTATTATTATTATTATTATTATTATTATTATTATTATTATTATTGTTATTATCATTTTTTACTTTGCTTCAAGACTGCTTAAAAAAAATAGGGAGGGAAATACAGGACATTAAGTTAGAGTTTAATATATAAGATTTAGATTAGAGTGCGCGCGCGCGCGCGCGCGTGTGTGTGTGTGTATGTGTAAGTATATTGTTGTTGTAGTACACTGCACTGAGTGGCCTTGTTGTACAGCTGTTTGATGACTCTGATCAGGTTTGCATTGATGCTGTACAAATTCATGGTTGCCACAAAGCTACATGCCACACCTTGGTGAGTGCCATCTTAAAATCAATAAATACGCGGTAGAGGTCTTGTTGGTGTTGAAGGTACCGCTCACAGAGTATTCTGAGGTTGAATATCTGTTCAGTTGTGCTATGCCCTGCTCTGAAACCTGCTTGTTCCTCAGCAATGATGGTCTCTGCTTGTGGCTTCAGTCTGTTCAGTTATAATCTTCAACATGACATTGCTTGGGTGGCATATGAGGCTGATTATGCGGTAATTCTGGCACTGCTGGAGATTTCCTTTCTTGAGGATGATGATGATGAGTGACTGTGTCCATGGTGTTGGCCATTTTCCTGTCTGCCAGATCTTGTTGCAGATTTTTAATAAGACATTGATCATGGCTTCTCCTCCAGCTTGAACCAACTCAGCTGGAATGTTGTCAGCCCCTGCTGACTTCCCCTTTTTCAGAGATCTGATTGCTGTTTCCACTTCTTCTCGGAGGATAGGGTGACTGTCTGTATCTGTGCTTGTGGGGACATTGAGGACATCTGGATCTTGTGTGGTTTTGTAGTTATACAGGTCGGAGCAATATTCTGTCCATATGTTCAGAATTTCCTGGTCATCAGTGAGGTACTTCCCATTCTTGTCTTCCATTGTTGAGCTTCTTCTCTGTTTTGTGCCAGTCAAATCTTTCACCAGTTGATATGCTTTTTTGCTGACATTTTTCTTGACGTTTTCTTCAATGTTCTGGCACTAATCACCAATCCATTTCTCTTTAGCTTCTGTCATGGGCTTCCCGATTCTTTTGTAGATTGCCTTATATTGCTCTACTCTTTCTTTTGTTTCATTTTTCTTTTTCTTTACCTCTCTACGTTTATCACAAAGTTGTAGGATGTTAGGTGTGACCCAAGGTTTTTTGACTGGTCAATGTTTGCCACGAAGTTCACTTGCTGTTTCAGTCACTGCTGTGTTAAAACCATCCATCAAAGTATCTATATCCATATCATCTGAGTCTATCAGAGCGAGTGCTGCAAACTTCCCACCTATCCTTGCCTGAAAAATGTCTGCTACCTCTGGATCCTTCAGCTTCTCGAGGTCAAACTTGATCCTGGTGTTGTTCTGCTTGTGATTTGTTTTGAGACGGAGTTGGAATGTCATCATTACAAGATCATGGTCGCTCCCTATGTCTTACAAAACAAGCTTCCTATATTCAGGTAGTGATTTATGGAACAAGCTCCCAAAACATTTAAAATGTATCAAAAATAAAAATCAGTTCAAAAATCAGTTCAAAAATCACTTAATGCGCTTATGCAAAAATGTTTAAGAACTACACATCAATCCAATCAACCATACTTAGAACAGACTAAAGATATTGATACTCTCTGCTAACCCCGAAAAATCTTTCACGTGTGGCTCACTGTGACTGAAAAAGCTACACTTTGCTTGCTATATATGTATGTGGAAGGGGGAAAAGGTGGAGAAAGGGTTGTTGTTTTTTTGTATTTTTTTATATATAATTTAATTTTGAACAGGATAGGGAATAAGTGATGTATGTAAACACGAGTATATTCTGCAAATTCACAAGGAGAAAACCAAACCACTGATTTGATGACTAGATTGGATTTTTTTTTTCTCTATGCATTTTTTTTTTCCACTTACCCAGTTTAATAGTTTCAGGATAAATATTTAATTTAATTTTATTTTATTAATTATATTAATGAGACTATTAGCACTATTATATTCATATTATTTTGATAAGTGGAAAGGCCTTACTTTTTTGTTCTGGTTGTTGTTGTGTATGTTTTTTTGTTGTGTTTTTGTTTTTTTTTGTTTGTTTGTTTGAATGTTTGTTTGTTTGTTTTTGTTCATATGTGTAGGGTTTTTTATTTATGAAATATAATCATAAATCATTATTATAATTCTTCTGGTTGCTGTTTGTGTTTTCCCCCTTCCTCCTTGATACCCCCTCCCCACCCGTTCCCACCCCCCCTCCAAATTTTTTCTTTTTTGAGTGTGTGGGGTTTTTTGTGTGTGTTTTTTTTGGGGGGTTGT
>CM060346.1:5543155-5553155 GCA_030674155.1 Stramonita haemastoma
TCTGGTCAGTGCAGTTTCAAGGTAGTAGAATACATTACGTAACTACCGCACATCTATGGCTTACACAGCTATGGCTTATCAGGATAGCTTACTGAATTGTATTCCCAAGCCATCCTCATTCTGTTCCTCATTTCCATTTTGCTTTTATTCTATTTCACATCACTTTTTTGCTTTTGAGGAGAAACTTCAACATTGATGAACAAAATAAGACATTTCACGGCTCTTCTTTTCTGACTTGTAGAATTACTTTTTAAAAGAATAATTGCATAGCAGTGACTATGGCACTTTAAACAATATAGTAACGTAAGGACTGGCGGCCTTGGTAGTATGAGTTGCTAACACAGTAACATAAACACTAGCGATAGCAGTTTGATTTGCAGCTGGGAAATTTAATGATATTAGTTATTAGGGCATAGTATCAACACTGGTAATGGCAGTTTCAAAAATAAAATGCTGCTGCTGATAAATGCCAAATGTTCTGTACTTGAATCAAAGACAAATAATGCTCTCATCAGTGTCAACTTAATCATTATCATACTATCATTAGGATGACAGTTGAATCAAAGGAAAAAAGCATTCTCCTCAGTTTCAACAGTATCATTGTCATACTATCATTAGGATGGCAGTTTATGACAGCATCGTGATGACGTCTTACAGTGAAATCTATTTGGACAGTTTGGGTGTTTTCTGTTGAAGTCCTTTCTTCTGCTGACCAATGTTAGCTGCTGTGGTGGTGTTGGCATCCTGCTGAGTTGAACTGTGTCCATACCAGCGGTCATAGGGATGGACATCGCCTGTGTTAGAGTACTGGACTGTCAGCTCGTCATAGGGTTAGCGCTGTCTGCCTCAGGCTGGCAATGCTGAATGTCAGAGGAGGCGGAGGGTGGAGGGTGACCACTGCTCCAACCCCCTGTTGTGTCCCCTGCTATTTCATAGAACTGCTCTTGCTCCTGAACCACCTCAGAGTCTGCCGTTTGATTTTCTCTTTTTCCTTGGGCCCTTTTTCCCGATGGTGTGGTAGACATGTTCAGATCTGTGTTAAGAGAATACCAGCACACACGCGCGCGCGCGCGCGCACACACACAACACACACACACACACACACACACACACACACACACACACACACACACACACACACACACACACACACACACACACACACACACACACACACGTTTGTGAAAGCAGTGGTGCCTCCTATACTTGTTTATCAATAATCAGAAATTCTTGTATGCAAAGAGACCTAGTGGAACAGGGATTGTAAGTTGTATTCAATACAAGACATTACAATCCAGTACTATGGAATACAACATTACATTATTGGAGCTTAAACCCCTATCCCGACTTTCTTTCCCTTTCCCCTCTCTTTTTATTTGCCTATGTTTTTTTCCTGTTTCAGATCAGAATATATCATCAGAGTTCAATTGTTTGAGATAAGGATATTGAATCAAAGGCTTTTTCCTTATACATAATTTATGGATACTTAAGTTGGCAGAAGTCCTAAAGGATTCTCTGTGGAATGCTGAAGGAAGAAAACAACAAAATTAATGTCAACAGCTCTCTCCTCTCTCTCTCTCTCTCTCTCTCTCTCTCTCTCTCTCTCTCTCTCTCTCTCTCTCTCTCTCTCTCTCTCTCTCTCTCTCTCCCCACACGACTTTTCACTTCTTTTTAAAATTTGTTTACATGTTTTATTTTATTCTTTATTCTGAACATAATGAAATAAGCACTCAAGTACTTTTCACATCCAGTCCCTGTGTGTCTGCAGTTTTGTAAATGTCATCATTCGTTCCCACTGGCACACAATGGCCTACTTTTCTGAAAAGTGGAATGGGTTTTAACGTTTACACAAGGCGTTCTGCGTGCGTTCACACACGGGACCTTGTTTTAGGGCTGCTCTTTTTTTGGGGGGGGGGGGGGGGGGGGGGAGGGGGAGGAGTGGAGTCCGCGCTGATGTTGACTCCAGAGAAAAAATCCTCTTGAAGAGATTCGAACGCAGGTCAGCAGATCACGAGCGCAGTGCGAATCACTCTACAGATGTAACCACAAGGCCCCCTGTGGTTGTAGGATGCTCTGTATGGCATTACGTCATCACAAAGGTCAGAACATTTATGCTTGAAAACACGGTTGTCTACCAATATAAGATGCAACTTTGATGTTCGATTTGTTTTATCACAGGATGTGTAGAACATTGTGCAAAGAAAACCCCTATACACGTATAATTCTTGCTCATTTCCTGCATCCCTCCACTATATGCACATGAGAACCGCACAGCCCCTACTGTCCAGTTCGTGCCTAGCCGAGCTACTGTCCAGACGTTTATCATATCGCCTCTCGCTGTGTCGGCAACGCCCATCACTATCAGGAATCTCAGCACTAGCTATAATAGTTTCTAGACCTTGCTTTTCTTGGTTTGTTTTATTTTGTGTGCAACGCCCATCACTATCAGGAATCTCAGCACTAGCTATAATAGTTTCTAGACCTTGCTTTTCTTGGTTTGTTTTATTTTGTGTATAACTTGGGGGTTGTTGTTGTTTTTTGTAGTGCTTGTGAAATCTGTTTTTTGTGGAAAAGTTTCTGGGAAAAAAAAAAAAAAAATGGAGACCCATTCTGTGGACTACACCAGTGACCAGGATTCGGTTATGGAGTCAGAATCCTATGAAGAAGAACCACAAGCTGGCACCTCTGCTGAACCCTCGGTGGAAAGGGAACCATCTCTCCGAGACATTTTTTCAATCATTCAGAACCTTTCCAAAAGAATGGACAATTTTGAAAGAAGTGCACCGCACACCAAGAAGAGAAAAATTAGCACTGACGCTGATAAACCCCTCGCTGAGAATGAAGGGAAAAGAAAGAAGGCAGGCAGTGATTCAGAATTTGTCACCGACAGTGTTTCTGATAAGGCAGAGGAACTGGAAAAAGAGCTGATAGCAGATGCTACAGAGGAGGAGGATGACGATATTTTTGCTGAAATGGCATCATCTTTTGACGATAATGAAGAAAAAGGACCACCGGTCTCAGGAAAATTGGCAAAGCTGCTTGAATCCAGATTTGGATCAAAACTTCCAGACAGAAAGCTGAGGGAAAAACTGACAAAGTACCCGATTCCCGAAAACTGCGCATACCTGGGCGTTCCCCGAACAAACCAGGAAGTTTTTTCTGTCCTCAAGCCCTTCACTAGAAAGACAGACATTCGGATGGCAAATACACAGAAAACACTGTCAAAAGCTGCTATAGCCATAACGCTCTGCACCCACCGACTTTTGAGGGTAAGAGATACCATCTCAGGGCAGGATGCCACTACAGTACGCAGTGAACTGACCGGATGCATAGCTCAACTTTCAGATGCCCTTGCCCTCACAGGTCACGCCAACCATGACCTGTCCCAGAAACGGAGAGACATGCACCGACCCTGCCTACCCCGTGAACTCTCTGGCATATGTGCACCGCAGGTTGCCATGACCCCAGAACTACTGTACGGCTCTGATTTTCACAAATGTCTAAAAGAAGTGCAAGAGTCCCAGAAACTCGGTCAGAACATGCGTGGTCAGCAAAAGAGGAGCACGTGGCAGCATAACAACAGTAGCTCTTTTTTAGGCCGGAAGCCCTGGAGGCAGGGGCAGGGGGGGAGTTCCTTCGGTCAAGCAAACAAAGTGTTTTGGAAGAAGGGTCAGAAAAACAGCCACCGGCAGTAACTCATCTTTGACAGAACCGCCCCCCCTTCTGGAAACAAGGTTAGTGAGTTTGAACTTTGCTTGCCTTCTTTGTGTGCTTATCTTGAAATGAAGCATGATAACTTTAAAGCAGGAAGCATAAAGGAAAAGCTGTCGCACTGGAATGAACTAACTTCTGACCCTGATGTACTTGAAACAGTTGAAGGAATTAAAATCACCTTTGATGATTGCCCAGTAGACATAAAGCAAAGTTCGCAAAGGTTGTTTAGCAAGCGTGAAAACTATGCTGTTGACTCTGAAATAAGAAACTTGTTGAAAAAAGGTGTGATAAAAGAGTCTTTACCTGAATCGGGACAAGTTGTCTCACCTATCTTTGTTAGGGAGAAAAAAGACGGATCATTTAGAATGATTTTAAATCTGAAAGCTCTGAACAAAAATGTGGAATATAAGAAATTTAAGATGGAAACAATATATACAGCTTTGGATCTAGTTACACAAAATTGCTTTTTCGCATCAATTGATCTGAGAGATGCATATTACGTCATAGCAGTAGAGGAGACTTTTCGGAAATATCTGAAATTCAGATGGAGAGAAAAACTGTACTGTTTTCAGGCAGCTGCTATGGGACTCAGTCCGATTCCCAGAAAATTCACAAAACTCATGAAACCTGTCCTAGCACCCTTACATGATATGGGTCACCTGATCACTTCATTCATTGATGACAGTTTGATTGTGGGAGAGACTGAAACAGAAGTTGTACAGTGTGTGGTAGACATGATACAATTATTAGACTCTCTAGGTTTCTATGTACATGAAAAGAAATCACAGTTCATGCCTGTGCAAGAAATCACCTACCTGGGTTTCAAAATAAACTCAACAGACATGACAGTCACACTGACAGATGAACGGAAACAAAAACTGCTGTGTGCATGCATTCTATTATTCAGTCAGGAAAGTACAACTATAAGATCTCTGGCATCTTGTATTGGACTAATGGTTTCTTGTTTTCTTGCTGTGCCATTGGGTCCTTTGTACTACAGAGCACTTGAACAAGATAAGTGTTCCGCACTTAAACTAAGCAAGGGGAACTGGGAAAAGCCTGCTGTGTTATCAGCTGAAGGGAAGACAGAGCTAGAATGGTGGATTAATAACATAGACAAGCAAAAGGCTCCCATTCAGAGATCAGACCCCACCATTACTATGAAGACAGACAGTTCACGTACAGGATGGGTGCTTGGGTTGTTGACACCAAATCACAAACACAAGGCATGTGGAGTGAGAAAGACAAAGAAGGACACATAAATGCTTTGGAGCTATTAGCTGTCTTTTTTGGTCTCAAGTCTTTGTTGCATGACCAACGTAATGTTCACATAAGAATTATGACTGATAACACAAGCACTGTTGGTTGTATTAACAACATGGGTTTGAACAGATCTAAACATCTGAATGATGTATCTCAGCAAATCTGGCATTGGTGTGAAAGCAGAAACATATGGCTCAGTGCTGCTCACATTCCTGGTGTTGAGAATGTTGAAGCTGACAGTCTGTCTAGACAGATCCACATTGACACAGAATGGAAACTGGATTCAATGCTACTTTCTGAGGCTATGAATATTCTTGATATAAAACCTGTCATTGACTTGTTTGCCTCTAGATTAAATTTTCAGTTTTCCAGATATGTGTCTTTCTTGCCTGACCCAGGAGCATGTGCTATTGATGCATTTAGCATGTATTGGGGAAATGAGACTGTTTATTGTTTTCCACCTTTCAGCATTATACCCCGGGTCCTGGCAAAGATAAAGAAAGACAAAGCAAAAGGGGTTATAGTAGCGCCAACCTGGAAAAATCAGCCCTTTTGGCCAGCACTGATGAAAATTCTCACAGCCAGACCTGTCCTCTTGTCAGCCAGGAACACTCTTCTGACACAACCAAGTCAAAAGGAGACAAAACACCCACTGAGGAAAAGCCTGACGCTGCTAGTCTGCAAAGTGTCAGGGATAGATTCAGAACACAAGGCTTTTCTGAGGAGACTACCAGTATTCTCATGTCCTCATGGCGACCTGCAACAAAACAGATGTATGATGTGTACATACGAAAGTGGGAGAGGTACGCGTGTGAGCAACAAGTGGATTCAGTTTCACCGCCTCTAGCCACAGCTGTAAATTTTCTGGCATCGCTGTTGAAAGAGGGATATTCTTATAGCCCTGTGGGCACCGCTCGTTCTGCGCTAAGTTGTTTTCTCTGCAACTATGAAGGGGCAACGTTTGGTCAACAGGAACTTGTAAAAAGATTTATGAAGGGTGTGTTCTAAAGAAAACCACCACTACCAAAGTATCACCACACTTGGGATGTAAACATTGTGCTGAAAATGTTAGAAACGTGGGTTCCAGTGGAAAACCTGACGTTCAAGGAACTGACAATGAAACTTGTGATGTTAATTGCCCTTCTGTCGGGTCAGAGGTGTCAAACTATTGCTGCTTTGGACATCGACAATATGCTACTTTCAAGGGAAAAGTGTGTTTTTTATGTAAATAGATTATTAAAACAGTCAAGAAGAGGAGCCCATCAATCACCTATTGAACTCATGGCTTTTGTGGAAAAAGAGGCTTTGTGGGTAGTTCACACTTTGAAAGAATACCTGAGACGGAGCAAAGAACTGAGGGCTCAGAATGCTACCCGACACTTGTTTATCACTCTCCAAGCACAGCACCGAGGGGCCACTAGCGATACCATCGCGCGCTGGCTGAAGTGGACGATGGAGAGGGCAGGCATAGACATTACACCTTCACGGCACATAGTACGAGGTCAGCCAGTACTTCCGCTGCTAAACTTGCAGACGCTCCAATAAACATCATCATGAAAGCAGCTGGATGGACAAATGTTTCCACGTTTGCTAAGTTTTATAATAAGAAGACGGGGCCAACACTGACCATGGGCCAATCCATCATGGAGCGTTTCCTACAACATAAATAAGGTAGGACAGTTTCTTGTTTACATGTGGTGGATGTGTTTGTCTCGAGAACACTGTGGCTCTAAAATCTCATGTGCATACAGTGGAGGGATGCAGGAAATGAGCAAGAATTAAATACAACAAAGCGAGACTTACCTGGTAAGGTGAAGCTGGTTGTAAATTCTTGCGAATTTATTGTAGACCGGAACGGAGTGCACATGCCCACCCCTAAAATGGTCTGCATGCATACCATGCAAGTAAAATGAAACGCATACCATGCAAATGAAACAAATACCACTTTGTGGAACTTTGATCTAGAACTGACAACAGTGTTCTGCACACCGTGCATCAGTAAGACATCCCACCCTTTCAAAATGATAATAATGATAACAATGTTTATAAAATATTTAGTGTTCCTGTTATAGTATGACACAGTGTTCTCTCGAGGCTCTAAAAACTGACAGTAGGGGCTGCGCGCGGTTCTCATGTGCACTCCCTTCCGGTCTACAATAAATTCGCAAGAATTTACAACCAGCTTCACCTTACCAGGTAAGTCTCGCTTTGTTGTATTTAATTATACACGCACATGCCAGTTTTTGTGGGTTTAGTGTGCTTTTGATCTGCCCACTTCTGATAATAAAACTCTAAGAAAAGAGGGAAAAAAAGGCCAACCCTGGTTATTAGATAATGCACAGTGTGGACACACATGTACATGTGTGTGTGTGCGTGCGTGCGTGCGTGCATGTATGTGTGCATGCTTAGGTGTGTGCGTGCGCGCGCGCCCGTGTGTGTGTGTGTATGTGCGCCTGCGTGCGTGCGTGCACCTGCGTGAGTGCATGCGTGTGTGCGTGCTTGCGTGCGTGCGTGCGTGCATGCGTGCGTGCGTGCGTGTGTGTGTGTGTGTGTGCGTGTGTGTATGTGTGTGTATGTGTGTGTGTGAGTGAGTGAGTGTGTGTGTGTGTGTGTGTGTGTGTGTGTGTGTGTGTGTGTGTGTGTGTGTGTGTGTGTGTGTCTAAACGGAGATAGGGTACTCCCATCTTGGCAACAAACATCAAGTTACAGAGCACAACCAGAACAGTGATGAATGTGATCACGTTGAAAAGGTTTAATCAGTTCTGCTATTCACCAGGTAGGCAAAGTGGACATTGACAAAGATCAGAGCTGCCACAGAGAGAGAGAAAGAGAGAGAGAGAGAGAGAGAGAGAGAGAGAGAGAGAGAGAGAGAGAGAGAGAGAGAGAGAGAGAGAGAGAGTCACATAATTCACCACTGTGTCCCATTTTGGAAACACACAGATTTTAACTCCTGCTACTTTCCAAAGGGAGGCAATTAAAACGACCTCATCACAGTTCACGAGGCAACCATATTACTTGATCCTGGCTGAATGGGCCATACTGAATAATCACAAGGCAATCATATTACTTGATCCTGGCTGAATGGCCCACATTGAATAATCACAAGGAAATCAATCATATTACTTGATCCTGGCTGAATGGCCCATATTGAATAATCACAAGGCAATCATATTACTTGATCCTGGCAGTAGGCTGAATGGGCCATATTGAATAATCACAAGGCAATCATATTACTTGATCCTGGCAGTAGGCTGAATGGGCCATATTGAATAATCACAAGGCAATCAATCATATTACTTGATCCTGGCTGAATGGGCCATATTGAATAATCACAAGGCAATCAATCATATTACTTGATCCTGGCTGAATGGCCCATATTGAATAATCACAAGGCAATCAATCATATTACTTGATCCTGGCAGTAGGCTGAATGGCCCATATTTGATGCTGAAGGCAGTTTTCCCTTGTGATTTCCAGATATTAACCAGTGGTTGGATTCTGTTCTGTCGAGAATCCAGCAAACCATTGGTCCCTACGAAAACCTATCAATTATTAAGAAGCGTAATCTTAAATGGTATGGGCACGTCACAAGATCAAAAGGACTTGCAAAAACAATACTGCAATGCACTGTCCAAGGAGGAAGAAAAAGAGGCAGACCAAGGAAGAAATGGGAGGACAACATCAGCGAATGGACAGGCCTAGAACTCAACAAAACTTTGAGAAAGGCAGAACAGAGAGAGGAATTGAGGGAACTGGTTGTCAGGTCTTCATGGGTGCCCCCACGGTCGCCAGACTAAGGGATAGATAGATAGATAGATAGATAGATAGATAGATAGATAGATAGATAGATAGATAGAGATAGATAGATAGATAGATAGATAGATAGATAGATAGATAGATAGATAGATAGATAGATAGATAGATAGAACCAGTGGTTACGTATACGTTCCAATGTTCCCATAACGTGGATTAGGGCGTAGCAATCCTGCTTGCAGCACTAGTTGTGACAGAATAGAGAGATGTTAGCACCCATTCCTGCAAAATAACCCTGAGCTCAGAACGATTCTCTCTCTCTCTCTCAAGTGGTGCCAATATTGGCATAAACTTCAATGAGAATGAGGATTATAATCCCAACAAAAGCAAGCATTCAATATGACTTTTAAGCATATGTGTGTACATAATTCATATAGAAGAATAATGTCATTTGGGCAAATACATAAAACACCAGTAATATATTTAAGACTCTGCATGTATAGTGTGTTTATGGAAACTATATGCATTTTTTACCACGTCCCATTAAACCCTTAACAAATTGGTCTTATAAGTCCAACTTAAAAAAAGTTGTGAATTCATTCGTGTGTGTGTGTGTGTGTGTGTGTGTGTGTGTGTGTGTGTGTGTGTGTGTGTGTGTGTGTGTGTGTGTGTGTGTGTGTGTGTGCGTGCGTGCGTGCGTACGTGCGTGCGTGCGCAAGCGTGCATGTGTGTGTATTTATGTGTGTGTTTGTGTGTGTGCACATGCATGCGTGTGTGTGTGCGTGTGTTTATGTGTGTGTTTATGTCTGTCTTTCTGTGTGTCTGCCTCTGTGTGTGTGCATGTGCATGTGCATGTGCGTGTGTGTGTGTGTGTGTGTGTGGTGTGTGTGTGTGTGTATGTGTATGTGTATGTGTGTATGTGTTATGTAACAAACTAAACTATTCTTACCATCAGACGTATTTTCCTTCTGACGTGTTTTCCCAGATCTGAAAATGTACAAGTTTTTGTCTTCAGATTTTGGACATGGTTTTATCTAAGAATGAACGTACTACAAAAAGCATACATCTGGGTCTCCATAAATATATATGAATCAAACAACTGCACATTAGACTTGGTCGCTCAGTTGTTGAAGCGTTGTACATTAAAGATCAGACTTGCTCGCCCAGTTGTTGAAGCGTTGTACATTAATTAAACATCAGACTTGGTCGCTCAGTTGTTGAAGCGTTGTACATTAATTAAACATCAGACATGCTCGCTCAGTTGTTGAAG
>CM060346.1:5558155-5568155 GCA_030674155.1 Stramonita haemastoma
AAATTTGATGGTGTTAATGTTTCTTTTGGTGATACATACCTAGTTAAAATATTCATGGAAGGGGCTTTGAAGCTAATCCAGTGCTGACCAGTCAAAGGAAAGGAATAAAATCTGTGATGCCAATGTGGAGTTAGATATATTAAAATGTTGACACTGAAAGAATTTTTAAAATAAAGGGGGAAAAAAAGCTTACCATGCTTCTTACAAAAAATAAAGAAAAAGAAAAAAGCTTACCATGCTTCTTACTCCCCTTACTGAACAATGTTGCCAAAACCTGAATGCACTAGACTTGTCAGGCATGCCAATGATGGACAACAAAATGCGCTTTTTATTTTGCAAATAGCGTATTGAAGCATACTTGACATGGGGATCACCAGGATCATATAGAACTGACTGAATGCAATGATTGCATAGAGTTATGTGTTGTTGCAAACTGATAGAATAATTGAGAAAACAGCTTCTCTGAGAAAGACAATAGTATAAAACTTTTCATTGCCTTACAGGCCCTCAACATAGTGTTAACAGAGACACTATTATTATAGCTCACTGGAAGCCATACACTCTAGCTGATGCAGGCTAAGATACTGATGTTTATACAGCACCAGCCTACTAAGGTGGTAAGTGCTCCTGCCCCAGGCTGCAGGCGCCTATCAGTGTTGTTATGACAGCTGCTGGCTGGACTAGGGAGTCTATGTACACCTGCTTTTATAGCAAAATGATTAACTGTGGCAAACCACACTTTGGACAGGTCTTTATGCCATACTAATTGTCAAAGATGATGTGTGACCTGGTCTTTTTGCAACTCATAAACACTGTTGCTCTAAATATCTCAAGGGCACTCTTAGTGCAGGTTTCAGCGGGAGATGAGTTAGAATTGTATAAGACAAGGCAATACTTACCTGGTACATGGTAAGTTGAGTCTTGTCGAGAATTCTGACGAATTTCTCCCGATGAAACCATAACAGAGTGCACTTGCCCTCCCTTTAATTCTGTTACCCACCCATATAGACCAGTAGCTCTATAACTTGTGTGTTGTATCTTCACTGACTCAGTGTTTTTTCGTTGCACACTCAATGACTGACAGCTGGCAAGTGGTGTTTATCTCAAGTGCACTCTGTTCCCGTTTCATCGAGCAAATTTCGTCAGACTTCTCTACAAGACTCAATTTAACCAGGTAAGTATCGACTTGCCTTATACAATTATACGTACACCTTGTACGCAAACGAGTTCTTTTGAACAAAATAAATGATTGAATAGTTGCAATGAAACTGTGTTCATACTGTATGCTTCTCAATGTAAATTAAAAAAAAAATCAGTGCATCAAAGTAGTCATAAGCGTTTTAACTGTTTGGATCCTTCTTTACTATCTTTAACTAGAATCTGGTTTGTACCAGTACTATCAATAGATTATATTTCTGGTAAGTATGCGACCAGGTTTAAAAGCATGATGACTTGGTAAGACAGTTATATTCGGGGCTTGACTTCCTCAGCTAGCTATACATGTACAGTTATCCATCTCCAGTTTTCTTACACCATTGTGTCAGCGATTCTTTCCCCGTGGAAACATGCTTGTGATATAATCATTTGCGTGCATCTTCATGCCCAGAACAAAATCAATGAGATCTTTGCCATTTTCTTTTCTACGGTGTTTTCTTTACGTTTTCTTTAGTTGGAAACAGCACAGTATGCAGAGATTAAATGGTTTCAGTGACATAAAAGATCCTGAATGGACTGCTAAAACAACTGCAAATAAATGGTCTTTCTAAGCGTGGGTTCAGTTAAAGAGCTAACTATTCTCCTACAATACATATGCAAGTCTAAGCTAATTTGCATTTAACAATAAAGTGCATCATATCATTTGTTCCCATACTTCATCAAGGATGCTAGTGTAGAGAGATCATTTCACTGACTGGGGAAGACTCTGGTAGCACATCTGTCTAGCTCTCTCACCAGCATTGTTCCTTTCAGAGACAGTACAAAAGGCAGATACCTTGTATGCAGTGTGGCATTTTCCATCCCTTCTGACATGTGTAGGGGCAAGCCCCTGTCCGCGCATTACAGTGACCGTGGAGATGGGTGTCGAGACAGTGACCACAGGGCTGTGTACAGTTTTGCCCGTAGTGTCCTGGTACACATTCTGCAGAATCCAAAACAAACCCTGGAACTAGCAGCAAAACAACAACTAGCACAGCAAAGCAACCAGTAAAACATAAATGCTTCTTTTATGTACACAAAAAATAATAAAGAAATTCAACATTGCTCAAGTTAGCTTATGTCTATCTATTAAAAGTCTGTAGGAATATACTCCCATCGCCTATACACTTAGTCTGCTGTAAATCATCAATCACTTAAACTGTGCCCATACAACTATCAATCCAGGGAAATACTGTGGGAAATGTGTGTGTGTGTGTGTGTGTGTGTGTGTGTGTGTGTGTGTGTGTGTGTGTGTGTGTGTGTGTGTGTGTGAGAGAGAGAGAGAGAGAGAGAGAGAGAGAGAGAGAGAGAGAGAGAGAGAGGAGAGAGACAGACAGACAGACAGACAGACAGACAGACAGACAGACAGACAGACAGACAGACAGACAGATAGAGAAAGAGACAGAGACAGAGACAGAGAGACTTCTACTGTACATCGGCCTTAGGCCACAAAGAAATGGTAGGTATAGAGTGTGGGCAAAGGACATAAGTGTTATAAACATATTACTATCAACATATACGCATATGAAATGCTGTAACAGCAATGATAAAACGAGAAAGCTATATAAGCCATATCTTAAATGTTCATCACGAAACAATTCACATGTGCCATAATCAACAATATTCAAATGTAGTATTCAATAATAGAAGGATCAATTTCTAGAAAGTTATCTTATTTCTTCTCTTGGTTGCAAGAAAAATAAATCGTAATTAATTGAATCTGTACTGTAGCTTTGTGTAGCACATAGAAAGAAAGCATTTTGGAATCTTTATTCTCAAATCTTCATAGACAGGTCAACTGAATAAAAAGAGTTCGCCATTCTCTACTTGATTTTTACATACAGGGCATTGCTTAACTTTGTTTGAACTATTATGCCATTATATCTTATTGTTCAATGGTAGAGCATTGAATCGTAATTGTGTAGGTGCAACACGAAAACAATATGTAACCATTTCACTGATTTTCTCTTTTTTCAAAAATAGTCATAAAAAGTTACTATAACAATCATATCGATTACAATGACAAACGGTGCCAATCCATTCCTAGGCAAACCAATCAATAAGTCTCTGTTTAAAGACATGCAAGAACATTTTTATGACTCCTACTTCTTGGGTTAACCAAAGGATATCGTATCCAGTAATGCATTTAGAGACACATCATTGTTTGCCCTCAAAAAAAAATCTAAATCTAACATAAAATAAGCTTTCTGTGGCAACTTTTCAGAAACTATAATTTAAACCAGAATCTTATGCATGCAACATATGTATTTAAATACAGTGGGTACCTGCTAAGATTTCCCTGTACCATCTTATTTGGTATATTGGCTGCCACACCTAAGAACCTTTTACAAGTGATTGAATGCACTTTTCTAGATGTTCTAGTCTGTATAATCCCCGAATTTCAGCTGAATAAACAGTAATGGCTCGATTGTGGTATAAAAATGTAAAGAATGTGTTTATTGTCTTTTCCTTGCACTTCTGGAAAAAAACTTGTTAACCGGGACGTTGATACAAGCAAGGACAGTCGAGTTGGTTTTATATGCCGTTTTAAACTGTACATAGTCGCACACTTTTAATACGTGTTTTAAAATGTGACGAGGTGACAGCCCCGATATGGCCTGTGCGGTTGGTGGGGCTCTAAGCAACATCACTGATTGGATTGAAGCTGTATAACTGGTTTTTTTGCCTTTAATAACTAAATGTGATGTACCTCTCTGCGCTAATCATAGATGTGAAATTAAATCCCAAATAGCAATAATTGTTAACTACATGTAATCTTTTACTATCAAAAAAACTATTTTTTATGTTTTTCTAAGTATCGCCCTTTCCTAAATACCATATTCTTAGTTTTTTCTATGTTTACACTTAATTTCATATTTCCACAACAAGTTTCCAAGAACCTGAATTTATAAATTTAACGAGACTTACCTGTAAGTTGAGGTTAATTAAGGATTATTTAAAGTGTAGGGATAGTGAATGAGCAATTACATGAGATGCGATGGGCGCGCATCTTGCCAGTATTTAGACACAAATGACCTCTAATATAAATTTAACTGACAATACCTGGGCGGGTAAAGAAGGATCATTAAGAGCCGAGATGGGTGGGCATGTAATCGCTCATTCCCCATCCCTAGACTCTAAATAATCCTAATTTAACCTCAACTTACAGGTAAGTCACGTTGAATTTATAAATCATTCATCGTCTAGCGATGATTCATTCACAATCACGTGAGACTTCAGAGTTAGAGGTCATGAGAGCTGAAACAGTCCTCTCAAATAAATTAATATCACTAGCTGATATGCATCAATGGTCTATCTTAATAACCAACAACACAAAGTAACCACAAGATATGTTCAAACAAATGATAAATGGCATTCAAGCATTTTCATTTTCCTCCACTGGATCCAGCTAAAACCAAATGACAGCAAACACTTCCATCTACCTTCACTGGGTCCTGTTTGACCAAATGTCAGTTTTACTGCTTATTTACAAAATTGTCGGCACTGACTGTCCCAAGGTCTTCCTCACAATCAGTTTGCAGCAGAACTTCACCAAGGTGTTCTGGGAGGACCATCCAGCTGCTCTCATTATGCAGTCAATAGGCACATCTCTGTTGAATGCTGCCGATGTGCTTGCTGCTCTGGTGTTGTAAGCAGAAAACTGGTTGATATCCACCCCAGCTAATCACAGCACAGTTTTTACTCACTGGGGACAGCCAGTTCTCTCCCTTGCTTTCCCCCCATGGATGGCCCATTTGTAATGGTTCATAAAAAAAATCATAAAAAATGCAAAACACATTGAAAGAAAGAAATTTTCTGAACTTATGAATAATATGCTGGGTTAGTGCATATCAAAAGATTGAAGCTCTCACTTTAATATTTAAGCTTTGACAAGCATGAAGAAAATACTCTGAATTTTGTACTCCCTGTCACTACTCTGTGTCCCCTACTCTGCAACCACAAACATAGAGATCAGAACACACAGAATCACCTGACAATGCTCTGCATTTGACCTTGGATAGGCTCACGAAGCTATGTTAAGCTGCACTAGTCATAGTATCAATGCATCTGCCACGTGAAAAATCTGGTGAAAAATCTGCAAACAGCAAATCCGCTATAGCAACGGCCATCCAAAACCGTTGCTTTACACTGAGTGCTATAGCTACAGCCATCCTCTGAGAGTTAATCCATCTGGATATAGTGTCTCTTGAAACCTCGCTGTGGGGTTTTACAAATGAAATAAAGAGTTGCTTCCCTTTCCTCAGAGGCTCTGTTACCTTCAAATATTGTTTCAGGTGGGTAACTGTATACAAGTTTCTATTTTCAAAGGACTGTAGTTCTCAGGGTTGGACATGCGACCCTGGTTTGGTTTGCTTTAACACAGCACTGAATATACATTTGTCCTCTTTCATCTTTACATCATCACATTTTATTAATGGATTGTTTGGCCTCTCTGATCTGAAAGAAGAGTTACCAACATAATCAGTCTGAGGGACAATGTTTAAGTGACAACTCTTCTACACTAGGCCAACCAGCTAAATACTGTAGGACAGTGTCCAAATCCAAGGTTTCCTGATATTTAGGGATAGACGGTCTATTTTCAAATACCCCTTTCACTAACCGACACACTAGTGGGTGACTACCCACTGCTTCAGTACCTGGTCTGTGCAAATAAGCTGAGACTGCACTGCCCGCTAAATTTACAGTACTGTGACTAGCTCCAGAATAGTACAAATCTATATAAAAAAATGTATTACATCAATATAAGATGGGTTTCTAATACCCTTGGTATGTACAAATTGTTTCCATTTCTTAATGTAGGAGTCATATGCTTTCTGTGTAGATTGTCTCCACAAGTTCATGACTAGATCTGCTGCCCCACTTCTTATCCATGAGCTAGTTAGATGGCACCTGAGATCTTGCAGACTAGCAGGTGAAGCCTCTTCAGCTGGACCAGGCGATGGACTGCTTCTGGTTGGCTGGGAAGGTGCAGTAAGTTCTTTCTGCAGGTCAGGCGCACAGGCTCTGCTGTCAGCATCCATAAGAGTATTGGGTACCAGGCTTGAGTTGGCCAGTCTGGAACCACCAGGACACCCAAGCTCCTGTCTCTCTGCACCTTCTGAAGGAGTCGGGTGATGACACTGAATGGAGGAAAAGCATAGAAATGTATGTCTTTCCATGAGAAACTGAAAGCATCAATCACTTCTGCAGCTGGGTCTGGCCTGAAAGATACAAACCTTTTCAACTGTGCATTTAGTCTGGAAGCAAACAAATCTCTATCAGGTACTGCATTCAGCTGTCTAAGAGTAGCCTGCAGATTACTGTTCAACATCCATTCAGCATTTAGTTTAATTAACCTTTCTGGATTCTGCATCAGCCACAACACTCTCCAAGCCTGGAATGTGAGCTGCACTGACAAATATATTGTGTGCAATACACCATGACCAGATAGTATGTGTTAGCTCATTACAAAAATCAGAGTGAGAAGTATCCATATGATTTAGGCATGCAATGGCTGTGGTATTATCCAGCATAAGTCTTACATGTTTTCCTTGAAGCTGTACATGGATGGATTTCAAGGCAAAAAATGCAGCTTTTAATTCTAAGTAGTTAATGTGGAACAACCTTTCCACTGGTAGCTATACCCCTCCAGATGTGACTCCCTCACACACACAGCCCCAGCCTTGAAGACTTGCATCAGAGTGGACCACAATGTCTGGATCTGAACAATACACTTCATTAAAAGCCTCATTAACATTCTCTATCCACCATGCTAGCTCCTTTCTACCATCCTCAGAAATCTGCATCATCTGATCAAAGTTCCCTCTGCTTTCTTTTAGTGCCCTGCATTTATCTTTCTCTAACTTCCTGTAATGCAGGGTCCAAATTTTACCGCAGGAAAACTGGACACAATCAGACCTATATGGCTAATTCTCTTGTTGAAACATTGAGTGATTTAATCAATTTCTTGCAGCTTAGGATAATATTTTCTTTCCTTTCTGGGGTCAAAGTGACAGTCGTTGAGACTGAGTCAATGATGACTCCTAGATACTGAATCTTAGTGGTGGGCTGAAAAACCGACTTTGTTGGGTGTACAATGAACCCCAATTTATGTAATGTGTCCAGTGTCTCCCTGACATTATCCTGGCACTGTGCCTTTGTCGTGCCAATAAGTAAGGAATCATCCAAGAAAACTGTGGAGGTATGCCTTTTATGTCTCAAAGTAGCACAAACTGGCTTCATCACTTTTGTGAACAACTGTGGTGCTAGTGTTAATCCATTTGGAAGTGCATTAAATTCATAAACACATCCTTTCCATTCAAACCTCAACAGTTTTCGGTGTTCCTTGTGTATTGGCACTGAGTAGTAAGCATCTTTCAAGTTCAACAAGGCCATGAAACAGTTTTTGCTTACCAAAGCCAAGGCTGTGGCCAACGTGTCCATCTTAAAATGGTGATAGGTGACTTCTTCATTAAGACTTTTTAAATTCAAGATCATTCTATGCGATCCATCTTTTTTCTGCCGTGTGAAGATTGGTGACAACACTTCATCTTGAGTGTGTTCACATGATGTGATTACCTTTTTCCTGATCAATTTGTTTATTTCTTCATCAATAACAGCAGCCTGAGCTGCATTCATTCTTGATAAATGCAAATATGGTTTGTTAAGATAGCTAAATCCTCAATTTTAGTCAGTCTCAATTTCAGCACTTGTCACCATTTTCAAGATTTCACTATCTGATGTCAGTGAGGCCCATTCAGCTGTAAATTTAGCTGATCTGCCTGCTTCAAATTGTTCTGACTCTTCTTCCAGCAAATGTACAATGTTTGGTATCTGTGCATCAAAATCACTTACCTCAGTTACTGAGCCTGAGGGAGGATGTTCCCCTGGCTACACCCTTTGGGAGAGTTGTTGTAGCGCTGGCTGTAGGACTGTCTGGGGTTCTGATAGCCCCAGTGTCTGACTGGGAAGTGTTTGTTTGACTGTGCCCCTAAAACAGACCCCTTTTTGTTCCCCCATTGCCATCGTACTGGAAGCTACCAAATTGGGGGTTATTTCCCTTCCTTCCTTCAGACAGGGGCCTGTAGCCTATTCTGTCCATTTCATTGATATTTTTCAGGGAGGAGGCAAGATTGTCACCAAACAAATGATCTGTTATTTCAAGTGACTCAACACACAGACATGTATTGACGGAAGGGCACATTGCGTGACGTCAGAACATTGATAGCTCATGTGTGGCTGCCCTAGCAAAGCAATCACATCAGTGCAGTTTCCAATCCACTAGTTGTCAGTTGCACTGCCTCGTTCTGGTCTGCCACACATGCCAATGGCTGTTGTAGCCTTCAAAATGGCTTGTTGTGCATGTGCAAGCTTGAGATCAGCTTTTCTTTGTTCTGATGAAAGTTTGGCCCATACTTCTTTGTTTGCTAACAGAGCAACTAATTTGTCACAATACTCAGGGCAATTGTGTGCCTGAACTTATTTTCTGAATTTTCTCACGAAGTTTTCAGCTGAATCGACTATTGATTAAGGTTGCTAGTCCAACGCTGACTTTGATGCCAATTAACTCTTGCTTGGACAGCTCTTGTTCAGTTTCGTCAAACAACCTCCCCCTGTCTAACTCATTGGGGGCTTTGGGACCAGAATCCTGCCCTTCCATGAGAGCCCTCTTGCACTCTTGGAGTTCGAGCTCTTCCTCATCTTTCTGCAAGACTAAAACATCATAGTCGTCAAATTCGACTTTGTGACATTTTGCCTCACTCTCAGAATGCTTTCACTTGATTTTCTTTTACTTTGAGAGAGGTTCTCAAATGATGTTCGAAATTCTTGAACCTCTTCTCCCATTTTTCATCTAATTTCTGTGCCACATCCTGCAACCTCCCCTCTAATTAATCCTCCAGGCTAGGATCATGTTCATCGACTAGAGGATGAATAATTGATGCAGTTGACATTAATGCCACGTCATCAGCAAATAACAAGATAAACAACTCAAAAATATTTGGAAACATTTTAGCCCCATGCTCACCTTTTTCAGTGATAATGTTTGCTAACTTATCAATAAACATAGAAAACTATGTGGGGCTTATAACACACACACACACACACACACACCACACACACACACACACACACACACACACACACACACACACACACACACACACACTCACTATGGCACTGAATTTCCTTTTAGATTTACCTGTTTCTGTTTTCAAAGCTTTGATATGTGTTGACTCTAAGTCTGTGTTAAGTGCTTTGCAGTCCGTAAGTTTTTGTGACAACGTAGTAGGAATAGTTAGCGAAATCAAAGTCTTAATTCATTTCCTAACTTTACGTGATACTTGTGTTTCCTTTCTATGGATTCCATCCCATTGTGGTATATATGGAAACGATCTTGCTGATCAGACTGCAAAACAGGGAGCTAAACAATCTAATGGGTCAATCAAGTTACATGTCCCATATACAGTACAAGAGTGTCACTGCTTGTTAAGAAAAATCTCTTGTAATCACTTTAACCAAGTTCCACAAAACAAAGATAAATCTGTCACGAAATTTCATAATAAGTCACAGTTCTTAGTTACAACAGCAGTTTTAAATCACTATTTCCATCGCAATAAGACCCCTTTACATATTTGTAGAACCATCACATCATTGTTTTACAGGGTAAAGCTGGACGCTTTTAAAACAAAATTTAGTAAGAATGCTTTGTGCCCTTGTGGCAAAAGATTTACAAACCAGCACATACTTTTTGAATGCCCAGGTTTTAAAGATATTTTACCACCTTTTGAAGGCAAGAAAACATTCT
>CM060346.1:5570655-5583155 GCA_030674155.1 Stramonita haemastoma
GTCAAAGGAGGCGTCAGGTCAATCCACCCTGGTTCACAGCCTGTAGAGCAGTGTCCTGTGACTGGGTGACACGTCTGACCCCCTCTGCAATGACCACACGTCTCTGCACAGTCCTGCCCATACCTGCCGCCTCGACAATCTGCACCCACATGCATTGTTGTCACTGCACCTGTTTCCCTTGAAGTCACACATGCTGTTTGAATCATGTCATTGTCTTTAGACTGAATTTTTTTTTCTCCACCGTGATGGTAAATGGATTGTGAACACTCCCTTCCCCCAAAATGTGCATAAGCGTGTGCTTCCTTGCCAGGCTGTTTTTAAACCCTTAAACCAATCCTTTTCTATTTCCTTCAGCAGTTTCACTAATCTGGGATACAGCTGTTTATTTTACTACACTATCATCTCTCCCAGAACTGCCAACAGAGGTACCGGTTGAAAACAATCGTTAAAACCAAAACAAAGTGTTCTTAAGAATCGATTAAAAAAAGCAGCCATCAAACTAACAGTTCCGATAACTATAGAGATTACATTTGAGTTAAGTTGTTCCACCCCTCCACCTCAACCCCTCACATTAATTTGGAGTTACGTTTTCTCTTCTGATATTTATGATAATAAGATAAGAAAAAATGCAATTTTATCTAGAAAAACAGTAACGGTTTGATAAGAATTATGAAAATGGGGTTTCAAGGGGTCGGCAGTTCTTTTTTGAATAAAGCATGCAAGCTCTGACACTCAAAAGATATTTGTGAGCTAAACGCCAAGATTTTTTTCTCATTTATTTGAGAAAGTGTAAACGAGTGCAACAGAAATAACAGCATGGAATGTTGTAGCCAAATCACAGCTTTTCATTATCTCTTTTGGAATGCTTTGGGGAAAAAGTTGTCTTTTAGGCTTGATCATGTAGAAAAACAGTGTTAGCTTCTTAAAGATAAGGCAAATTTGAAATTATGGATCAGTGCACCCAGGGGGTACAATATCCTGTTGTTAGAGGGTTGATTTGTGATTTGAGGGTGAGGTGTCTGCTGAGATGTCCATTTGGCAACATTCTTCCCTGTAGTTAGCATCAGTGCTGACCACACTCCCTAGAGTTTCCTTCAGAGAAGGCTACTCCCTAAAGTTCGCGTACAACATATCCAGAACACTCTATGCGCATGTCAAAATCCACTCTGCCTTTTATAGAAGTGTAGGCCAGATATGGCCATTCAGAAAGATCAGATTAATGTAGCCAGCACTTACTCTGCAACCTGAAGAGGGATGGGCTCCACTGAGTTTTATTTTTCCATGACGCAATTCCTGAAATATTCAGTGCACTATCCCCAACAACTCCACACAGAATAAAGGAACAAATAAAAGCAAGTCAAGTGTAGTGCATTAGTATGGTAAAGGTTTATCTTGGTGATCATTATTTGAAGTCAGTCACATCCAGTTTTATTGTCTTCATCATATGGTCAGGAATCAGAACTATGTCATCAACCCTCTTTTATGCAGAGGTGTATGTATGTATGTATGTATGTATGTATGTATGTATGTATGTATGTATGTATGTATGTATGTATGTATGTATGTATGTATGTATGTATGTATGTATGTATGTATGTATGTATGTATGTATGTATGTATGTATGTATGTATGTATGTATGTACTTCGTGGCACTATGTATACATTGCCATGATCGACAGGTATCTAGCTCCCCTGCGTCAGCCTGCTGCTCCAGATTATCCAATTCTAGTTCCAGCTTACCCCACTATTGGCTAAGTTTTGTGATGTGTGTGAATTTGTAACTTTATCTGCAGTCAATCTTCTCAACTGCAATCTTTGCACCAAAGGCCTTAACCCTGGTTCTCAAGATCAGATGAGCAAATTGGTTGCTGAACTAGATTATTTCTCTCAGATCTGGACAGTTTTGGATTAGATATATATTGCAATGTTGTCCAGTGGCGAGAAACTTAATGTATCTCAGAGTTTTCACTGTTGACATAAAGGATAGAAAACAAAGTGCCTATTTGTATAACACACTGACTAACATAAACTTTCTACAAATATGAATCGTCACATTTTCTTGCACAGTAGCTGCTGACAGCAACTTTGACATTTCTATATTTTCAACGCAAATATTTTATCGCTAGAGTATTTATGTCATACATCCACAATTAAAGCCAATGTTTTGATTTAGTGTGTCTAATCTCTTATTTGCTGCACTGGAAACGATTCAAAGCTTCAAGTGCTTGGAAACCATTGTATCAAACAAGGGGTCCAAGCCAGAGGTAGTATGCAGGATTGCACAGACAATAACAGCATTGTCAAAAGCTATTTCTGTAACTACTACTACTACTACTACTACTACTACTACTACTACTACTATTATTTTTGTAAATTATTGCTGTTGTTATTATTATCTTCATTATCATTATTATTATCATTATCATTACTATAATTAGTAGTAGTAGTAGTAGTAGTAACAGTAGTAGTAGTAGTAGCAGCAGCAGCAGCAGCAGCAGCAGCAGCAGCAGTAGTAGTAGTAGTAGTAGTAGTAGTAGTAGTAGTAGTAGTAGTAGTAGTAGTAGTAGTAGCAGTAGTAGTAGTAGTAGCAGTAGTAGTAGTAGTAGTAGTAGTAGTAGTAGTAGTAGTAGTAGTAGTAGTAGTAGTAGTAGTAGTAGTAGTAGTAGTATTGTTATTATTGTTGTTAGTGATAATATTATTATTATCAATCCTTTTCATTCATAGAAAAACAGCCACCCTGTAGTTGAGTCACAGAACTGTAGAGCTTCTACAGTTATTAAGCGTTTGGATACGTGAACAGTCAAAGAATATTCATGTGAAGAAGTTTGACAGAATTAGGCCTCCATCAGTAATGTCCTTGAACGAGCTGCTTACATAATTATGATATACACTGGAAGAAATTCTACAAGAGGCAGCAGTTTATGTCCAGAGCCCGTACACATTGAATACAAACAACTTCATGCATGATTTGGGATTGACCATGCTGTTCATCCACATATAATTTTGTGTTCAGATGTGGACAACACTCATTAACAGATTGCTAATTGGTTTCAGGCATTCCATGATTGTCATCGTCACATGGTTTCCGTGATCAATATATTGTCTGGAAGTGCTCTGCATGCCTGAGCATTGTAGGAAAACTCTTCGCTCTTGTCATGTTTGTGCACCTCCAGAAACTTGCTGAGCATGTTTACCCCAATTCACAATGCAGCTTCCGAGCTGAACGCTCCACGGTGGACATGATATTCTCCCTACACCAACTTCAGGAGAAATGCAGAGAGCAACACAAACCCCTCTACATAGCCTTCATAGACCTGACCAAGGCCTTTGACCTAGTCAGGAGGGAAGGGCTATTCAACATCCTTCCAAAAATTGGTTGCCCCCCAAAACTCCATAGTCTCATCAGATCCTTTCATGATGACATGAAGGCAACAATCCAGTACGAGGGCAGCATGTCCAACCTATTTGACATCAAGAGTGGAGTCAAGCAAGGCTGTGTCCTTGCTCCCACCCTCTTTGGCATCATCTTTGCCCTGCTCCTAAAGCACGCTTTTGGAACTGCAACAGAAGGTGTATACCTATGCACCAGATCCAGCGGAACAAATTTCCCAGGCCTGAAAAGACTTCGGACTGACAATCAGCCTGAAAAAGACCAATGTGCTGAGCCAGGACGTGGTTACTACACCAGCCATCTACATCGATAACTACAAACTCGAAGTCGTACACCAGTTCACATACCTGGGATCCACCATCAGTAACAACCTGTCCCTTGATGCCGAGATCAACAAGCGCATCGGCAAGGCTGCTACGACCTTAGGACGCCTCACCACCCGCGTCTGGGAGAACCCAAAGCTGACAATTTCCACCAAGATGGCAGTGTACAATGCCTGCATCATCAGCACTCTCCTATATGGCAGTGAAACATGGACAACATACTCCAAACAGGAGCGCAAACTGAACAGCTTCCACCTGCGCTCTCTCCGTCGCATCCTCGGCATCCACTGGAGTGACAAAGTTACCAACGCTCAGGTCCTCGATGCTGCAGGTCTTCCCACCATGTACACACTCCTCAGACAACGCAGACTCCGATGGCTTGGTCACGTGCAAAGGATGGAGGATAGACACATTCCTAAAGATCTCCTCTAAGGCAAACTTGCCTCCGGCAAGAGAAGCATTATCTGCCCCCAACTGCGCTACAAAGACGTCTGCAAGCGTGACATGGAAGCCCTGGACATCAACACAGAGAACTGGGAGGAGGTAGCGGCTGACCGCAGCAAAATGCGCAGTGTTCTCCACAAACAGCTTAAGTGTGGTGAGTTAACATCAGTGCTGACTCCACTCTCCCCCAAAGTCCTTCGGATGAGACTATAAACCGGGGCCCCGTGTGTGAACGCACGCAGAACATCTTGCGCACACGTTAAATCCTGTTTATATATATATATATATATATATATATATATATATATATATATATATATATATGACAGAGATAGACAGCTAAAAGTGGGGGAAACTAACAGCTGTATAATAGATCTATGTACATACATACATACATACATACATACATACATACATACATACATACATACATACATACATACATACATACATACATACATACATACATACATACATACATACATACATGCATACATAGGCCTACAATACATAACAAAGTGCCACACTTTAACAGTTATTTTACAGATTAAATTCTTGAAAGACCAAATATTCTCAAAATGTGACTTGCACCTGTTCTGAGCCACTATCTTGTGAACATACTCTTTTTCAATGTTGAGTTTTAAATTTCAGTTTACAAAGAATAATTATGGCATTGAAATATAAAGGGGAAAATTAAATATAGTTTTGCAAAACCTGTTGATTACTGATAAAGCTAGGATTATTTCCAAATATCCCGTAAATTTTCTATGGTAGGGGTTTTGCTTGTTCGTTTAGTTTAACACCACCCATTGTGAATAGATTCTAAACTGACCACCAACAGCAACGGTGAAGGTGACGGTGACAGAGTCATTGAAGAGGACACCGCCGATGGTGTTGTAGGCCGTGCAGATGTACTTTCCGCTGTCGTTCAGGGTCAACTCCGACAAGGTCAGGGTGTTCCCCATCCACGTCTCATTCTCCCCTTCCTTCCTCCACTCCACCCTGATTTTATAGTTCAAACACAAGTGTGATCACAGATAAATATCACCCCCCCCCCCCACCCCCACCCCCCTCCCTTTTTTTTAATTTAATTTTTTTTTTTTTAGCTGCCTATTTTGTGACGTTCCCGTCCTGCTGTTCTAAACGCCACTCGTCTCAATCGACCCGCTACAGCCACACCCAGATACGTTGTGTCTCATCCTCAGGGTCGGATCCGGGAGTCCACAGGGAGCTCATCAATATTAGGCCTCGATGGGGCCACCAGCCAGAGGGGCCCTGCACTTCTGCTGGGTCACATTGGTGGTGTTCAGTGGTGCCTGCTCCGAGCTAACATTCGCAGGACACCACCTACTAAGCCCCCTACTAACGACAGTATTAGCTAAGTCGTGGAGCCAGACCGAGTGAGTCACCCACCCGAGGTGGCGACCACCACAATGTCCCTCCAACGATTGTCTCCCATGAACCTCCAACCCCAAAGGCTTGGATACAAACTCACCACAAGCACAGAAGTGTACGGGGAAACTGAATCTGAGGTCACCATGAGACCAGAGCAACTGCGACCACCAAATTAGAGGCAATTTCTTTTATTGCATAATGGTCAATGGTAATGAAGATGACGTAATTATGCTGCTATGGAAGTGCATCTGCTTTGAGACTACATGACAGGGTTGTACTCTACACTTGCTATCATAATATCTATATCTCAGCGTGAACTAGGCCCGATAGATACAGACACCTGCAGTGTTGGTCAGGTAATTTGAGCAACACTCTCAAATTCGCATCTGTAAAGTGGATGAAGCTCAACTGTGTGGTCCCAGTCTCCCCACTGAGCCCACAGCACACTCACTCTGGGTAGGAGCCGGCCGTAGTCCGAAAAATCCCTTTTCTATCCCTCTCTTTGTTTCTGCCATGTTCTGCTGAAGTGGAATGCACTGGGCCTGATTTGTCAGGTACTTAACAGCATTTTCGCTCATATGACAGACAACAAAAGTTGATGTCTCAGAGTTCAACAGAGAAAGTGGTATACAAGATACATACTTGTAAATACAATGCTCTCTGACAACGGAGCCAACCAAGTCAAAACTTACAGGTAAGGTAGGGGGTTGCCCTGCGTGTTACAGACAATAGACCTGCTCTTTCCTTCTACAGCCGTCATCGTGTCACTCATCACACTCACGCTCACTGGATCTGCAAGACAAAACAAATTAATAATAGTAATAATAATAATAATAATGATGATGATGATGATGATGATGATGATGATAATGATAATGATAATAATAATAATAATAACAACAACAACAACAACAACAACAACAACAACAACAACAACAACAAAATAATAATAATATAATAATAATATAATAATAATAATAATGACAATAATGACAATAATGACAATAATAATAATAATAATAATAATAATAATAATAATAATAATAATAATAATGACAATAATGACAATAATGACAATAATAATAATAATAATAATAATAAATAATAATAATAATAATAATAATAATAATAATAATAATAGTAATAATAGTAATAATAATAATAAATAATAATAATAATAATAATAATAATAATAATAATAATGACAACAATAATAATAACAACAATAATAACTTCTTCTTCTTCTATCCCATAGTCTGTGTAGACCGTAGGGGCGCCACGGAAGATCTCGCAACCAGCTCTCTTCATTCCCCTCTGTCCTCGACCTTTCTCAGAGTGTCACTCAGCCTGAGGCCCGTCCACTCTCGGATGTTGTCCTCCCATCTCTTTCTCTGCCTGCCTCTCCTTCTCCCGCCTTGCACAGTTCCTTGCAGAATCGTCTTGGCAAGCCCTGGTGATCTTGCGACGTGCCCATACCACTTCAGTTTGCGTTTTTTGACTGTGGTCAGGAGATCTTCAAAGGGCCCAATGGCTTGACTGATTCTGATTCTCACTTCCTCGTTAGTGATGTGGTCTTTGTAAGAGATGCCAAGGAGTCTGCAAAAGCATCTCATCTCTGTAGCCTGTATTCTCCTCTCCAGATCTGCTGTGAGGGTCCATGACTCACAAGCATACAGGAATATTGAGATGACCAGAGTGCGCATCAGCCTGATCTTTGAGCTGAGCGAGATGTTCCTGTTCTTCCAAATGGTCTTCAATTTTGTCAGTGCTGTAACTGTACAATCCTTGCGAGTATTTCAGGCTTGGATCCCTTGTCTGTTACAATTGCTCCCAGATACTTGAAGCTTTGTACCATTTCCAAATTCTGACCACCGACCCTGATGTTGGTGTTGATGCCGTTGATGTTGTTGGTCATCAGCTTGGTCTTCTGCGCACTGATCTCCATGTCATAGGCTGTTGAAGTCTTGTCGAGGCGTTCCACTAACCTAACTCTTCTTTAGAGACTTCAGAGTGGTTCGAAAAGTATTGTCGTATGATGGATGACATTAATGAAGATTCTAAAGATATTATATTGTTAGGTGACTTTAACATTGATTTATTAAAAACTAATAACAGATGGACACAGACATATGAGTCTTTTAATTTAAAACAATTAATAGAATCACCAGCACGTGTTACTGAAAACTGTAAGACTCTAATTGACCATATATATGTTAATAACCAGAATTCCATCACAGAAATGAATGTTCCGATATTTGGTTGTAGTGATCACTTCCCCATCTGTGTTACGTGGTGTAAAAAAGGGTTAAAATTTCCGAATATTAATCACAAAATTATCACTTACAGGAACTTTTCTAACTTTGATGATGCTGAATTTCTTTTGGATCTATTAAACTCGCCTTTAAACGATGTATATCAGTGCACTAACCCTAATCAGTCCATAGAAATATGGTACAACATATTTTACAGTATTTATAATAAACACACACCACTTCAGACCAAAAGAGTCAGCTACCAATCTAAACCTCCATGGCTGACAAAAGAAGTACAAAAACAAATATACCAAAGAGATTATCTTTTGTAAAAAGGAAGCCATCAAGAATATAAAAAGTAAAGAAATTTTGTAACCTTCCTCTTACGTGCTGAAAAAAAGAAATACTTTGAAGACTTAATCAGTAAAAAGAAAGACAGCAATTCAGTATGGAAAGCAGTCAACCTACTTACCAATAAGAACTGTAATAAAAATTAAAAAAAATAAAAACATTTTAAATGATATCTCTGCTGATGCCTTAAACCTTCATTTTGCAACTATTTCAGATAGAATAATAACTAATGATAAATCAAAAACTAATAACTTGAAATTTTTAGAAGCCTTTTGCAGCAACAAAAATAATTATTAATTCCGAACTAAGAATTCCATGTATTAGCGTACACGAAGTATTTACCGCTTTGAACAGTTTGAAGCAGATGGCAACTTGTGGCTTAGATGGCTTGAATGGCAAAATTCTGAAATTAGCTGCACTAGTTATAGCAGAGACACTCACGTACATCTATAATCTGTGCATAAACAAAAATACCTTTCCAAATATGTTTAAACACTGTAAAATTATTCCTTTGTATAAATCAGGAAATCGAACCGATCCCTCTAATTATAGACCCATCTCAATTCTAACTGTCCTTTCAAAACCTTTATAGAAACACATCAATGAATGCCTACTTACTCATTTAAATAAAAATAGCCTTATACACCGCTGTCAGTCTGGGTTCAGAGCAAATCATTCATGCCACACTGCCCTTGTTAAACTTATAGACAGATGGTTAGTTAATGTAAATAAAAAAAGAATTTACAGGAGTTCTGTTTATAGATTTCGCGAAGGCCTTTGATGTTATCGACCACAATCTGCTAATAAGGAAACTTGTATATTATAAACTATCTTCTGATGCCTTAAAGCTTATATCTTCCTTCCTTTCTAACAGACAACAACAAGTTTATGCCAACCAAAACATTTCAACTTTTCTACCAAATAAATTTGGTGTACCACAAGGTTCTATTCTAGGTCCCGCATTATTTTCTGTTTACATTAATGATCTCCCTTTACTTACAAAAGCTTCCTGTGACTTACTTGCAGATGACACCACTATCGATATTAACCATGTTAACTCGTCTCAAGTCTTTCGCAATTTGCAAGAAGATATTAATGTGCTTCTGGAATGGACTCACATAAACCATAATTATGGCTCTTCATCCAAAGAAAACCAAATTTATGCTAATTTCTACAAGACAGAAACGACAGAACCTCAATATCGATCTACCATCCCTCTATATTGGCAATGAAAAAGTTGAAGAAGTCTCAAATCATAAAATTTTAGGGATAACCATTGATAACAACCTACTATGGCCTGCCCACATCCAAAAACTGTCAGAAACAATTGCCTCAAAGGTATACCAACTCGGTAAGATAAACAAAAATTTCTAACTCTGCATGCCAGAAAAATATTCTTTTACTCTTACATTCAAACTTCTATTGATTATGCATCTACATTGTGGGATATGGCCATCAACAATCTGCTTAAATTAATAGCGAGAGTGCATAAACGCGCCATAAAGCTTATCATAAACAAATCATCTTCTTTAACAGTAGCTGACCATTCAGAGAATAATATTCTTCCCCTTAAATCCAAGCTTCTTTTCAACAAAGGAGTTTTGATGCATAAGATCTTGCATGGAAACGCCCCATCCTTATTACAAAGCATTTTTACAGTAATCTAATCTGTAAAAATTTAAAACAATATATCATAATCTTTTGATGAAACAATGCGATATAACATCTCCTTCCCAAGATGCATTAGTACAACATGTATATCCTGTTCCCTTACGTCTTTGTCTTCTTCTTCTCCTCTCTCTCTCTCTCTCTCTCTCTCTCTCCTCTCTCTCTCTCTCTCTCTCTCCTCTCTCTCTCTCTCTCTCTCTCTCTCTCTCTCTTTTAGTCCTTCGGATGAGACTTTAAACCGGGGCCCCGTGTGCGAACGCACGCAAAACATATTGCGCACACGTTAAATCCTGTTCCACTTTTCGTAAGAGTAGGCCATCGTGTGCCGGTGGGAACAGATGACATTTACAAAAGTGCATACACACGGGGACTGGATGTAAAAAAGCACAAGAGTGCTTATTCCATTATCCTCGATATAAAAGAATAAATCAAATCAAATCCTCGATATATAAGAATAAATCAAATCAAATCTCTCTCTCTCTCTCTCTCTCTCTCTCCTCTCTCTCTCTCTCTCATCTCTCTCTCCTCTCTCTCCTCTCCTCTCTCTCCTCTGTCTGTCTGTCTGTCTGTCTGTCTGTCTGTCTGTCTGTCTGTCTGTCTGTCTCTCTCTCTCTCTCTCTCTCTCTCTCTCTCTCTCTCTCTCTCATCTCTCTCTCTCTCTCTCTCTCTCTCTTCTCTCTCTCTATCAAATGTACAGACAATTTACTACAAGTACACATGATGTCAAACCTTATCTAAAGCTTGATGTGGACATTCATCTGAAAAGAATTATGTCAAAGTTTAGACTTGGTGTATCAGATTTAAATGTTCATAAGTTCAGATATAGAGAACGTGATGTTGATGACCCCAGGTTACTATGTCCATTATGTAAGCAAGCACCTGAGGATGAAGTACATTTTGTGTTATGCTGTCCAGTATTAGAGGATGTTAGGCAGAAATACATCCCTGTAAAATATAGTAGGCATCCTAATTCGATTCGACTCTGTTTACTCATGGCGTCAAGTCAGCCTGAGGTTGTGCGTAGCCTAACTTTATATTTGTGTAAAGCTTTCAGAATAAGAGATATATTGTTGTCGTAGGTTATATTTGTGTATCTGAGTAATTTTTGTTGTTGTTATTGGGTTGTTTTTGTTTTTGTTGTGTTTTTTTTTCCCTCACCAAAATACTCAGCAGCTTGGCAACCCCCCCTTCATGTATGGGCCAATGGCCTTCTTGTGAATAAAATTTTCGAGTTCAAGTTCGAGTTCTCTCTCTCTCTCTCTCTCCTCTCTCTCTCTCTCCTCTCTCTCCTCTCTCTCTTCTCTCTCCTCTCTCTCTCTCTCTCTCTCTCTCGTTGGGTCACGAGACGCGAAGCGGACAGGGCGTACATTTTCTGTGAGCTACAGTAAAACTCGTAATTCATACAGAAATGCCAGTTACTGGACTTCCAGCGGCTGTGGAGAGGACCTTAGGCGCCCGGCTGACTGACAATGCAGTCTCCAGCTGGAAAGTGGCAGGAGAAGGGGACAGCGTGGTTTTTGTCTTGCGACTTAAACCAGTGGACACAGCAGTGTCAACCAACATGGCGGATCCAACAGTGAATCGCAGCACACAAGTACAATACTATAGGAAAAAATCCTACTCCCAAACCCGCAGGGATTTGGAACGCTCTCGAAAGCATAAAGAGAAGCAGGCAAGTGTTGTGTGTGAAAGTGACTGTGTCTTCAGTGCCTCGAGTCCACCTGACAAAAGTGTAGAACAGCAGAATGCAGCATGCGCAGATATGCATAGAGGAGACCTACCAACAGCACACACACAGGACATCAACACAAAAACATCAGTTAAGTTGCTATCATCCATTGATTTAGAACCTCTGTATGTCTGATTGTAGTGACTGTGCTGATATGTGTGTTTTGCAGCCTGAGGTGAACGATGATAATATTGTTGGTGCATTCGACAAAGGAAATGTCAAACAGTATGTGGCTACTCTAACTGATAGATCCGTACAGAAAAGGCTGAGAGACAGACAAAGAAATACACATGTTAGAAAATCTGTCCTACATCATTCAGATGGTGAAGATATTGTGACCTGTGAGTCAGATGACATTGTGATCCAGTACGCATGCGAACCAGACACTGAGCCAGTATGTGTGTACTGGTTTGTCAAACAGCAAGAGAAAAACATGTTAAAAGAGGAACGTGTCAAACTCGCCAGTTTGCGGAATGGGAAGCGAATCCAGAACACACTACACACGGAGACCCTATCACGTGCTTCAAGGGACTTGGCGACACTTAGAGAACTATTACATCACTTTTTAGGCTAGCCTAGGCGGAGTGTGTGTGACAGAGACTGGACGAAAGAAAGGCTCGAATGCCGTAACATATCCGGACTGTAAAGAGTGTCGTGTCTCGATGTACATTACAAATCAATGCTGTGGTTTCCATGGCATGGAATGGTGTTGTGTGTCAGCTTAAAGCAATTATCGTTATCGTTATTCGGCAACCCCCTTCATGTATGGGCCAGTGGCCTTTTTTCATGAATAAACCTTTCGAGTTCGAGTTCTCTCTCTCTCTCTCTCTCTCTCTCTCTCTCTCTCTCTCTCCTCTCTCTCTCTCTCTCTCTCTCTCTCTCTCTCTCTCTCTCTCTCTCCCTCTCTCTCTTTCTTTTTGCATCTATTGGTATCCATGTTTGTGTG
>CM060346.1:5588155-5590655 GCA_030674155.1 Stramonita haemastoma
TAACAGTACACACTGAATGAGAAGTTTGGGCGTAGATCAACGGTACTCATGACTGTTTTCAGGTTCTTTATAAATAGGCGACCATACTCTGATTGCAGATTTTTTTTATCAGTGTTTATGAAAAGTACAAGTTGTTAATTCCTTCATTCAGCTCATATACTTACCATTCCTGGGCTAGAGCTCCAAGTCTAAGGTTCCACCAATGATCAGATTTTTACTGTATGCAACATCCCCCCCCCCCTTCCCAACCATTTAAGTAGCTCCATTTCAACTTCAGGGATCCAGGATGGTGTCTATCGAAAAGCCGCACCTGTATCGTGCATGCTTTTTGGTGAGGCGTGGGGGTGGGGGTGTTTTATGTTCCTGCCAGCACACAAGGGCCTTCTCCTCTGAAAGGTGGAATGGGTTTTTAACGTGTGCACAAGAGTCAAGCTGTTCTGTGTGCATTCGCACACGTATGGGACCTTGGTTTCTAGTCTTATCCATAGGACTTTAACATTCAGTTCAATTTTCGTCAAACTGGGAAGAAAGGGAAAGGTTGGGAATCGAATCCAGAACCTCATGGTTTACTTGTTGGTAGGTGGACGTCTTAATTCTAACAGCCATCCTGCCGCCTTCCTTCTTTGACCAGGTTCACCTTGCCCACAAGCACAAGACATTGCCTGACAATGTGAAACACTTGTCTGTGTGCACAGCCTGCCCCAGTGACTCCTTCAGCACAGACTGGAAGGAGTCTGACTACATCATCAAGTCATCCGGTCTGAGTGCCAGTGGGAGAACAAGATACTCACTCAGACAGTCTGGATGTTAGAGCGCTGAGCTCGCTATCTGACGGCCTGGAATCAATCCCAGGTTGGGGCTTCTACCAAGATCAAGGTCAAGGGGATTTTGCCCCTTGGAATTGACATCAGTAACTGACTCCACTCCCCCAAAAGTCTTCCCGATGTGACTATAAATACCCAGGTCCTGTGTGCGAACGCATACAAAACATCCTCGCGCACATGTATGCTAAAACCCATTCTGCCTTTTGGGAGAGTAGGCCATTATGGGCCGGAAAGAACGAATGACATTCTTTTTTAACGCAAGCACACTGGTGGTGTGTTTAGACATCATCCCCAAAGTTGAAATATGGCTACCATAATGGGTGGGAAAAAATGGTCGCATGTAAACATATATTGTAGACAGTATCACGTACCCATGCCAAATCTCACCACTGGTGAACCTCAGACCTCTAGCCAGAGAACAAAAACAAAGCAAACAAACAAACAAACAAAAAAAACCCACAAAAGGTCATGCCCGAGCAGCCAAGTACGGCCATCAAAACGCTTGTTTCATGTTCAATTGTGATGTTCAATATGAAACCTACCATCAATCTGCATGTCCATCCTCGACTCTTGATTGCGCAGGGTACTGGAAATGTCGGTATACTCCAGATAGCACACGTAGACCCTGCCTTTGTCATCGCACTGGGTGTCGTTCAACACCAGGGACAGATGGCCTTCTTCCTTAGACCCTGTCAGGAAGCCTCCCCTCCCCCGGAATCCATCTGCCACATTCCCCCAGCCCAGCCAAGAGTTCCACTTTCAAGGATGAAAGCAATGTTGTTTGCTATTTCTGTATTATCCACAAACAGCTTGAGGCTGGCATAATTGTTTCCTGTAGGCAGCTGGTATCCACACCGGATGGTGTGCTGACTGCTGCTGCCCTTGGTGCTGGGATTGGGCGACTGGGATACCACACTTTGCTGGGCCACACAGCTCAAATCTGCACAAGTACGATAAACGATATGATATGATACTATATATATGATATGATATATAATATGATATGGGATATATATGATATGATATAATGTATGACATGATATGATATGAGATATATGATATATATGAAATGGTATGATATGATATAATATAATATGATATATGAAATTATATGATATGATATATGATATGACACTATAGGATATAATATACGATATGATATGATATGATATGATATGATATGATATGATATGATATGATATGATATGATATGATATGATATGATATGATATGATATGATATATATATATATGTATGTATATACATACATACATACATACATACATACATACATACATACATACATACATACATACATACATACATACATACATACATACATACATACATACATATACATATCTATATATCTCTCTCTATATCTATATCTATCTATCTATCTATCTCTCTCTATATCTATGTATGTATGTATATATTATTATATATATATATATATATATTATATATATATATATATATATATATATATATATATATATATATATATAAAGACACTTGACAGGCAGCAGAGATGAATTTATTGTTGAAAACAAAATAAAGTAATGGAGACCTGTAGCACTGTACGGCTGTAGGGTTTGTTTGGGTTTTTTTCTTTCTTTCTTTGTTTCCTGACTCTTTCACTCAGTTTAATTTAGCGAGTGTTGCTGTTGTTAGGT
>CM060346.1:5598155-5600655 GCA_030674155.1 Stramonita haemastoma
ACACCAAAAAATGGAGAGAAAAAACAACATTCACGTGATATCAGGACACGTTGCCTACAAAATGTCAGATTTTTAAAAATCAGAAATAAAATAAAAATGAAAAGGTAAATCTTTAAAAGGTAGACAGACAAATAAACTCAAAATTAAAATATCATACCAAGACTTAGACATAAAGAGAAGTCAGCATGATATATTTTTTAAATCCCTACACTCTGCTAATATTCCAGCCAATCACAGAGGTCCGTTGTCACTTATCAAAGCTTATTTCAATAATTGTTTAGCTATCTACATTAATAATAATAATAATAATAATGTGTGGGATTTTATGGATGTTATCATTTTTCTTATTATTGTATTCTTCTGTCGTATTTTCCTCCTTCACATTAGGCTGTTCAATAATTGATGGAAGAAGCTCAACAATGATATAAAAACGTAGGAGAACAATCAATCGTAATGTAAAAACACGCTGAGGAAGTTAGATGCGCAAGGCCTGACTTATCAGACACTCAACGGTAGCGCAACACATTTCCGTCCATATAACAGACTGCAGTGCGACGTAAGCCCTGGCATCTGGCATCTGGCAATCTAGGGAGAGAGAGGAGAGAGAGAGAGAGAGAGAGAGAGGAGAGAGGAGAGAGAGAGAGAGAGAGAGAGAGAGAGAGAGAGCAGAGAGGAGAGAGAGACAGAGAGAGAAGAGACAGAGAGAGAGAGAGAGAGAGAGACAGAGACAGAGAGAGGAGAGAGAGAGAGAGGAGAGAGAGAGAGAGAGACGCTTTAACGCTTTAACAATTTATTGTCATTGCCCAACTAGGCCTTTTGACAAGGGAGGTAATGCACATATTTTTGGAAACAGTAAAGAAAAGATAAAATACGTGATCAATACAAATAAGTTTGGCAAAAAGAAAGAATCCATCAACTTGTAACAAACTAATTATAACATTGGCGTCTATACAGGTACAAATCACCTAGTACATACAAAGAAAAGAAAAAACAAAAAATCCAACTGAAATGCAATAACAAATGACAACTATTCCTTGTTATGTATCATCACAATGGACATGAACTTCACTTTCATTCCAAGCAATTTTCAACCATATATTCCTTCTGCAGCAAAAGCATTTAACATGTAAATCTTTCTAGCGGTTTAAATTGAATGTAACGGGATCATGCACAAAGTCAGATGGATCATATATATTCTGTTCAATATCCATCACTCTCTCTCAAAAATCAACAAAAAAAAGCAAAACAACCACACAACGCAACAACAACAAATCAAAAATATATCAAAAAGTATAAAAAAGTAATATTCACACTGAACCCGTGTCCACGTACAGATGTAAATGTGCAGCAATCATGACGATCGCCATAGCACATTCCATCCGAAATGTCCAATCCAAAACAGTACACATGTTTTGTAAAGTCTTTATCTTAACTATTCAAAGAAATACCACAAAAACCTCTACCAGAAGTTGCTACATGTCTGGAATATTGAAACTATACAATAGTGTTCCTATTACTTTGTAAAAATGGTGTGAAACATTTGAAGTCCTTGTGTTCAGACCATCACATAACGACACAAACACAACACACTTGTCAACAAGTAATGAACCAAATATTATTGAAGCAATGTGATTCCATCAAAATATCAAAACTTTAATAAAGCAAAGAGCCATATGAAGAAACACAACAACTTAGAATGTATAATATATCTGTCACAGTACAAAAGAAGACTTTGCTAATTATAAGCACCCAAAACTTACAAGAATTACTGTTTACCTCTTTCGAGGAGGACGCAAATTTCATTTAATCAGACATCCCCAGTCACTCAATTGTCTCCCTTGCGCGGTAATTTCATAGAAAAACATACACTGGTATAGTCAGAAGATACATCAGGGATGAATTCTTCAATAAAAGTTTAAAACAAAACACAGAATATCTTCGGATCTTATAAGATAAACAAAGCCCATAGCTGATAACTTAAACATAATCTCTTGACATCTCAAGGCAAAAATATCATTTACTTTTTACTACCAACACTATTTACAATGTCATCACGTGCTAAATGATACGACATGCTATCTTTACTATATTATCACGTGCTAAATGATATGACAATCTAACTGAAGACACAGTCCTGTCACTCCCTCAATCACACGAAAATCTGTATACACATGACAAATAACATGCCCTCTCTGTCACACACAATTCACGTGTAGAAACAACAGTTTTAGAAGGATAAAAAGAAAAACCCACAAAAACCAAACTGGTGAAGCATTAGAATTCACAACCCCTTCAAAAAATAGCGCCAGAGAATTTTAAAGTCTGCTAGGCTCTCTCTCTCTCTCTCTGTCTCTGTCTCTGTCTCTCTCTCTCTCTCTCTACCCCACCTCTATGAGCTGGTCATCATCATTTATAGCGAACTTTTTACCCTCAATCAGCAGATAATTATATATCATAGTTGCTCTCTTGCCATCTTGTCTGGCCTTTTTCAGATACGGAG
>CM060346.1:5607307-5617307 GCA_030674155.1 Stramonita haemastoma
GGGGGACGAAATGGCTTGGTGGTCAAGTGACATGCTCATGATCTGCTGACCAAGGTTCAAATCTCGTTCAAAGAGGATTTTTTCCTTTGGAGTTAACATCAGTGCCGACTCCTCCCCCCCCCCCCCCCCCCCCCTTGATCTTTCGGATTAGACTATAAACCGAGGTCCGTGTGGGAACGCACGCAGAACATCTTGCTGCGCACACGTTAAAATCCATTCTGCTTTTCGGAAGAGTAGGCCATTGTGTGCCGGGAGGGAATGGATGACAAAATTTACAAAACTGCATACACACGGGGCTGGATGTAAAATAAAAAGCACATGAGCGCTTATTTCAATATCCTGGTAATAAAGGAATGAATCAATAAAACAGATAAAGATATCAATGCCGTGATGATCAGTAGAGCGGTCAGTCACATATCACTATCAAGTTTTCTATTCCACTTGTTCTTTGGGTGATAATATAAACTGAAGCCCAGTGTGCCAAGGCAACAGTACATCTTTTAAGATAAAAAAAATTAAAAAGGTAATGGTGTCCCACAAGAGAAGAGAGAGAGAGAGAGAGAGAGAGAGAGAGAGAGAGAGAGAGAGAGAGAGAGAAGAGAGAGAGAGAGAGAGAGAGAGAGAGAGAGAGAGAAAGAAGAGAGAGAGAGAGAGAGAGAGAGAGAGAAGAGAGAGAGAGAGAGAGAGGAGAGAAGAGAGAGAGACAGACAGACAGACAGACAGACAGACAGACAGACAGACAGAGAGACAGACAGACAGACAGAAAGAGTGATAGAGACAGAGAGAGACAGAGACAGAGAAAGACACAGAGAGAGACAGAGACAGAGAGACAGAGACAGGGAGAGAGAGAGAGAAAACTTTTTTTTTTTTTTTTTATTCAAAGAGGGTAATAGAATAAGCAAACAATTGCTTTTTTACATCCAGCCCTCGGAAAAGATCCCAACCCACCGCCCCCCTCCCCCCCCCCCCCCCCCAACCGAAAACAAAAGTCAAATAAGCAAGCAACCCCCCCACAATAAACATGAAAAGGTGTACACAATGTACACAATATGAAATAGATAATGAAAATCATTTCAAACGAACAAGCAAATACTAAAAAACGAAGGGTACAGAAAAAAAAAAAAAAAAATCAAATTTAATATTTCACGAGAGAGAGAGAGAGAGAGAGAGAAAAGAGAGAGAGAGAGAGAGAGAGAGAGAGAGAGAGAGAGAGGGAGGGAGGGAGGGAGGGATATAATACATACACACACACACTCACTTACACACACACACACACACACACATAACACACACACACACACACACACACACACACCACACACACACAAACACACAAACACACAACACACACACAAACACACACACACACACACACACACACACTCACACACACACACACACAACACACACACACACACACACACCACACACACACAACACACCACACCAAACCACAAAACACACACAACACACACACACACACAAATCGACATGCTATTTACCCACATCTCTGACTACCTCTTTCCAGTCTTTAAAGCATGACTTATATACAAACAAAATCTATGGCACATGGCATTACGATTTTAGCTAGAGTTGATGTATAATAGATTCTAAAGAAGGTGATTACAAAATTTGATTTAAAAACAAAAAAACCCCCAACATCCAGCAACAACAACAACAAAAAAAACCCAACAACAACATCAGCAGTCAGAGTACATTATCTCTATAACATAACATACAATAATCATAATACAGAACAGAATACATATGTACGAGACCTGAGGTCATGAATAGTTTGTCGATGCTGTTTGTTGTCCCAATTTTAACATGTCTAATAATGATAATGACTATAGTTTAGGAGCATGTTTGAGTATTTTTTTGAAACAGAAAAGATTTATAGTACGCTTAAAAGATACAATACTACTTTTCTCTTTAATATTTTTGGTTAAAGAATTCCCAATAATTCCTCCAGAGTAGCGAAGACTTGTTTTATAGAGGTCGAGCCTTGGTTTAGGAATTATTATACTATTGGTGTATCTTGACTGATTAACACTTTCTACCGGGTACGGATTAATCCGTACCACGCGATCATCTCCCCTGGACGGGGTACGGATTAATCCGTACCACAGCAGGTACTTTCACTTTCGCCCTCCCATTCTGTTCTATTCTCACATGGTCGTTTTAGCTTGTTGGCTTTAGCTGCCACGTTGGTCGCACATCGTTCCCAGCTAATTTGCATATAAATTGAGCGTGTTTTTGTTGTGTTTATTGTTGTTTTACGTGTCATATGCTTGTATTATGGCTTTGGTACATTATACTTTCACTGCTGACGAAGTAACAGAAGTTTTAAACGAGTTATTACGTTGTGGATAAAGATCGTGTTTTGGATAGAGGATCGTGAGAGCTTTGAGTCTCGTGATACTCACTGTGTGCCACTCGAGGAGCGAGATAGGCCAGCTAAAAGGGGTGGGAAGGGGGGGGGGGGGGGGGGGGGGGGGGGGGGGGGACTGGGGAGGGGCGTGGCCTTGGTACTGTGAGTACCGCTACGATAAACACCAACTGTTTACATGAAAATGAACTACAAGCCACCTGGTGAAGTGCAAACATTCTGTACATATGAATAAAGTAGTGTAGTAAAGTTCAGGAACTTTCTTGGACTAGGGAAGAAATGTTATCTGTATATTCCATGATTGTTATTGTAACAGTGTCGTGTCTACAGTTCAGTGGTTCCCTTTGATTTTATTACATTTGATGCATGCTGGAAGAAAACTTGTATATAGTACCTATGTTTGTCCCTGTTTATTTGAGATTCTTGTATAGTTTTGTTGTTGTTGTGTTGTATTTGTTGCATACATTGTGTAAAAATCATAAGCCCATCAGTGGGATCACCACTTAAAATCAGAGCAATTACGTAATTTGACACCATAATTAACATACTCTTTTTTATGCAATATAAATTTTTATGCACCCATATAATGGGCAGTCATTTACCCACACAATGCCATAGTTTCATAAGAAATGGGCTTCAAACAAAAAAGATATGAGGATTTTACTATGATGACCCAGTGCACACTGCACTCAGCTGCTGCAGGGCTGGTCCACAGAGACTGCAGTGCAGCTGCACCCTTGGGGTACAAAGTGTTAATTGGGAATCTAGTAGTCAGGGTAGATGGAGCAAGACCGTTCATTATACGATACATTATGATTGCTTTATTATAATTCCAGATGGTAAGTTAGGGGAAGAATGTCCAATCTAGTATAGTCTTGGGGTGACAAGGTGGAAGGCTTTAAGAGTATCACTTTAATAGCTCGTTTATGGATTCTTAAAAGTGGTTTTAAAGCTATTAGCACTACATCTATCATACAATGTTGAGGCGTAATCAATAAATGATTGAATATAAGTAAAATAAAACTGTTTACGAGAATCTAGGTCAAGAAAGTGTTTGATTTTAGAGAGCTGAAATATCTTTTGAGAGATTCGTTTATATAGAAAATCAATATGTGGCGACCAGGAAAGATCATTATCAATAGTAAACCCCTAGGAGTCTATGCGTGTCTACTTCTTTAATAACATTATTATCAATATGAATTGGTGGCAAAACAAAGGTTTATATTTTGCCGTTTTTGTCGAGATGTAATTATCATATATTTTTTTTTTGATGATTTAGGGCCATATGATTAAGTTTTGTCCATTCCAATAATTGATTGGCATTTTCTTGCATATAGTGAGATAGTTGTTTCAAGTCGGAATGAGAAGAATAGATAGAGGTGTCATCAGCAAAAAGTTCAGTTACGCCTTTTGTAACAGATAAAGGAAGATCATTGATATATAGTGAAAACAGAAAAGGCCTAATACTGATCCTTGGGGAACACCAAATTTTTGTGAAAGAAATTCAGAATGTTCATCATTTAGCCAAACAGTGTGGTTTCGATTAGAAAGAAATGATTTTACAAGTGACAAAGCATCATCAGAAAATTTATATAGTTTCAATTTACGGACTAAAAGGTTTGTGATCTATGACGTCAAAGGCTTTTGCAAAGTCAACGAGTAGCAGACCAGTAAATTTGTTATTGTTGATATTTTTTAACCATTCATCAACGAGGCTAATCAGGGCTGTATGGCAAGAATGATATTTTCTAAAGCCAGACTGATTTGGATGAAGTAAGTTATGCTTTGAAATGTGAGACATAAGGCACTGATAAATATGTTTTTTCTAACGGCTTTGAAAGGACTGGTAATATTGAAATAGGTCTGTAATTTGAAGGAACGGTTTTATCACCTGACTTGTACAGAGGGATTATTTTGGCTTGTTTAAGAATATTGGGGAAGCGCATTTATCAATACATAGGTTAATACAGGTAAGTTAGGGAATCACATATACAGGAGCACTAAGTTTAAGGATTTTTCCATCTAAGCCATCTAGACCACGAGCAGATGTCTGCTTGAGATGTATAAGAGAAAAGTACACTTCGTATACTGTCAAGAATGGGATTACCACATTTGAAGTGATCTTTTTTGAAATACAGAATTCATTCAATAAGGCAAGGTCATTGAAACAAGAGCTATCATTTTTAACTGTTGAGGAGGAAATTGTGGAAAAATGTTGGTTCAAAGTGGTGGCAGTAATATCTTTTATGACAGGTGCTTTTACTAATTTTTCCTTAGTTAGAGAATTTATAGTTTTCCATATGACTTTCTGTTTATTGCCTGAGCTATCTGATATGAGGTCACGAAAATACTTCTTTTTGGCAATGCGCTTCATTAATGTAATTTTATTTCGTTGCTTCTTAAAGTCAGTGAATTGTTTGGTTTCTATGAGTTTGTCTCTTTTGGTTATTTCCTCTTGAATTTCCTTACTTAGCCAAGGAGGTTTCGGAGTATGTTTAACTCGTTTTATTTTGAAAGGGGCGTGTTTATTATAGATGTTGATGAAAGTATTTTGCCAAAATTCAAATGCTAGATTAGGGTCAGTTAACTGATAAACATTTGAAAGAGAAGAATGTGAGAGGTCATTTAGGAAATCATTTTCATTGAAATTAGCAAAGGATCTGTATGTTATTACTTTGTGATCTAATTTAGGAATTTTAGTGCCTTTTTTAAGCCAAGTAAGACAGACAGGATAATGATCGCTACATCCATTAGGGGGAGAACATATTTCTACGATGTTTTGCTTTGAACTAATATAGATATGATCGATCAATGTCTCAGAGGAGGGGGTAACACGGTTGGTGTGTCTATTACTTGAAGGAGGCCAAAACTTTCATACAACTGTGTCCATCGCTTATTGCGTTTCAAGAGATCTATATTAAAGTCACCAAAAAGAATTATTTCATTATTGTTTAGTGAAACAGCTTCCATCATCTCATTAAAATGATCATACCAGTCAGAGTGCTCAGAAGGGTTGCGGTAAACAAATCCAGTAAAAATAGGTTTATTGTTTTTTTATATTTACTTGAACCCATATTGATTCTACTCTGTGTTTTTCAAAGGAAACTATACGTTTGTAAGTGATTGATTTAGAAACATATAGAATTAAACCAGTTTGCTTTGGGAAAATGGGGTCAAGTCGTACAACATCATAACCAGGAATAAACACATCATTATCAGATATATGGTTTGACAATCTGGATTCAGCACAGCAAAATAAATGAAAAGGTTTACCGTTATTATGCAAAACTAGAGATAATTCATCTAACTTATTAAGAACATGATTTATATTCAAAAATCCTATTCGATAGGGAGAGAGAGAGAGAGAGAGAGAGAGAGAGACTGACTTTGACACTGACACTGACACTGACACTGACACTGACACTGACACAGTTTTATTGTCCATTCAACATTACAGCCCTGTAGACAAGGGGGATAACAAGTTCCGTTTTGTGTAACATAATATTCAGTCTTCAAATATTCCTCTCGCTCCGCACTTAAATGTACAACTAAACAAGTTCCTTTTCCACTCACATCTCTCTCTCTCTCTCTCTCTCTCTCTCTCTCTCTCTCTCTCTCTCTCTCTCTCTCTCTCTCTCTCTGGATGCCATCCCACCCCCCAACCCCAGAAGGACAATGTCTGGGCCAACAGACAATCCCTCAGGCAACTACATCCAGTGACAACCCTGCATTCTCCCTACCACATGCCCCCACCCTACCCAGCAATGCCTTCTACCAGACCTCACCCAGCTCCAGCTTCCCTCGTAAATCTTCCTTACCACCAGCCCAACATAGCATACACCATAGAAACTCTGGTGTGATAAGTCACAATCTACCAACACTGCAATAATGAATAAGAATGTGCATGTATGTTTGAGTATATGTGTATGCATGTGTGGACATACATACGTGTGATATGTTTATGCATATGTACAATCATATGTAAGTGTTTGGATGTGTGTTTATATACATATACACACACACACACACACACACACACACACACACACACACACACACACACACCACACACGTGTGTATGTGAGCTGTGAGCAAGATGGTAGTGTATTTGTGCACAAGTGTGTAAGTGCGTGAGCACAACTTGACCTTCAAATATAAGTTGATAAAAGTAATGAAACAAGATTGTGAAGACCATACTCATGCTCTGCAACCCATGGTATTGAATTATCAACTTGTGACAGAGTGGAACTATAGATATACATACCAGTTTTTTCTGTGCTCCAGACACACCCACCCAACCCAGTGCTCCCATTGTGTAGCAAATTGTGACTGGTCATTGCCAGACCATACTATGCTAAAAAGACTGTGACTGAATATTATCTTGTTTATATATATATATATATATATATATATATATATATATATATATATATATAATATATATATGTATGTATGTATGTATGTATGTATGTATATGTATACACATATGTACACACATACACACATGTGTGTGAGCGTGTGAGCAAGATGATAGCATATTGTGCCCATATGTATAATCGTGTGAACACAACTTGATCCTTCAACTATAAGTTGATAAAAATAATGAAACAAGGTTGTGAAGACTGATATTTGTGCTCTATTTGTGCTCTACAACCCATGGTCTTGAATTGTCAACTTGTGAAAAAGTGGAACTATATATATACCAGTTCTTCTGTGCTCCAGGCACCCCCACCCAACCCAGTGCTCCCATTGTGTAGCAAACTGTGACTGGTCATTGCCTGACCTTACTTAAACTGAAAAGACTGTGAGTGAATCCACTGGATCTTGCTGATTGTGCGTGGACATCTTGTATCCCAGGAATTGTGTGCATCAAGAGATACTTTTATTATTCTCTCTTCTGTTGCATTGTTGTTGTTTACAGGACTTGCTTGGCATAGTATTGCCTTGATTGTTCTTGACTTTTATTTTATTTTTTCTCTTTTTTTTTTTTTTTAAACCTTGCTCTGCCTTATCTTTTTTATGGTTTTGATGGTCTGTTGATTTGTTTGATTTGTTTTTTGATTTTTTGATCTGATCTTGTTTTGATTTGTTTGTTTTGATTGTTTGATTTGACTTGTTTTTTTATTTGTTTTTTATTTGTTTTTCTGAAGAAGCCTGACAGTTATTTTAACTGAATTACTACATTATTGTGTGTTAAATGTAAAGTTATTTGATTTTACTCCTTAACCCATTTCAGTTGTTCTTCTGAAGAAGGCTAACAGTTATCTTGACTGAGTTATTATTATTGTGTGTTATACGCAAAGTGACTTTGATTCTACTCTTTAATTCATTTCATCCCCTACCCCCAATCAAGTACTTATACTCCCCCCCCCCCCCCCCCTTATTAGTAAACTTTTAACATATTTTCATTTTCCCCATTCACCAAAAAAGGCAAATTTACAACACATTATTAATTCTCACCAAAGTACCTATAGCAGATGCATCCAAGACATAATACCTGGCCCTCCAAGGATGGCTTACGAATTTGCCACCTAAACATAAACCATGCAATTAACAAAATTGATGATATATCAACACTCATCACAAATCAAGGTAAACCATTTCACATACTAGGGCTTTCTGAGTCAAGGCTCTCAGAACATATAATGGACACTGACATACACATACCAGGTTATAAAATCTTGCGAAAAGATCCACATAAGCCAAAAGAAACAGGTGTGTTAGTATATATTAGTGAATCTGTAACATTCAAACGTCTCCCTGACCTAGAACGTCATGAAGTAGAATCTATCTGGATTGAAGTTTCAGTGAAAGGTACACGGCCTGTTGTAATAGGGTTCTGTTACAGGAATCCAACAGAAAGAACAAATTGGATAGACAAATTTGACTCCATGATGAATGAAGTCCTACTTGAATGTCAGGAACTAATCTTACTGGGGGACTTCAATATTGACCTTACTAAAGTACATAATCAATGGACCCAAGTTACGAATTCCTTCAATCTTCACCAATTAGTTAAATCTCCCACGAGAGTCACATCAAATTCAAGCACACTAATTGACCATATCTATGTATCAAACCCCGAAAACATCATAGAAACATGTGTCCCTGTCTATAACTGCAGCGACCACTACCCAGTCTGTGCCACTTGGTCAAAAAAAGGAACAAAAATTCCCAAACCTGGCCATAAAACTATAACCTATCGTTCTTTTGCAAAGTTTAATGAACAACATTTTCTCCTAGAACTATGTAACTCCACGCTGTCGGAAACATTCAACATTGCTGATCCAGACTTAGCTATTGAGTTCTGGTTAAAGACATTCACTGAAATCTATAACAAACATGCCCCACTAAAAACCATTAGGACCAAACACGTCCCCAAACCACCTTGGCTCACAAAGGAACTAGAGGAAGCATGTTATCTAAGAGATTTTCTAAAAGAACACAAATATTATGAGGAGTCCAAAAAATTAAGAAACGCCATAATCTCACAAAAACGGCGTGAAAAAAAGAAATATTTTCAAGACTTACTATCTTCCAAACAAAATTCAAAGACTGTATGGCGAGCAATAAATCAAATAACAACAATCAATCATCTTCCAAATCAAATATAATCAAAGACATCTCTGCTGAAAAACTTAACAACCACTTCATCAATGTTTCTTCTAACGTAATTAGCAATGATAACTCAGAATCCAATGACCTCAATAAATTAAAACAATACTGCCAAGAAAAGCATATACCTTCAAAACTTCACTTACCATTCATGTCTGTTTCAGAGGTCTATAACTATCTGACTCACCTCAAACAATCCAGAACGCGTGGTCTTGATGGAATAGACAGCAATATATTAAAATTATCAGCTCCAGTTATCACAGACACCCTAACATATATATACAACCTATGCCTTGATAAGAACTATTTCCCCAACGCCTTCAAATGTGCTAAAGTGATCCCCATCTACAAGTCAGGTGATACTTCAGATCCTTCAAACTATAGACCAATCTCTATTATACCTATCCTTTCAAAACCCCTGGAAAAACATATGAATAAACACTTAGTCCATCATATAGAAACCAATAACTTACTCCATCCTAATCAGTCTGGATTTAGACAAAAGCACTCGTGCCATACAGCACTAACCAGTCTTGTTGACAACTGGCTATCAAACATTAATGATAATAAATTTTGTGGAGTATTATTTGTTGATTTCAAAAAAGCATTTGATACAATTGACCACAAACTTCTCCTTAAAAAGCTAGAACTGTATAACATTTCAACAAAAACCATACGGCTACTAGATTCCTATCTTACAAACAGGCAACAGTGTGTCTCAATAGCTACATCAACATCCAAACTAAAAAACCATTCATTATGGAATACCACAGGGATCCATATTGGGACCAATTCTCTTTTCATTATACATAAATGACCTCCCTTTACATATCCATTCCAAATGTGAACTCTTTGCTGACGACACAACCATACATACGAGCCATAACAACATTGACTATCTTGCAACCATATTACAAAAAAGCACTGACGAACTTGTCAAATGGACAGAACAAAACCACATGTCAATTCATCCCCAAAAAACAAAATGCATGCTTA
>CM060346.1:5627307-5632307 GCA_030674155.1 Stramonita haemastoma
ATATATATATATATATATATATATATATATATAAATATAATAAATATGCACAGGGAGAGTTAACCAGCAATGCTTGTGGAGCGTTGCCTTGCCTTGCCTCTCTCTCTCTCTCTCTCTCTCTCTCTCTCTCTCTCTCTCATCTCTCTCATCTCTTCTCTCTCTCCTCTCTCTCTCTCTCTCTCTCCTTCCCTCCCTCCCTCCCTCTCTTCTCTTGTTCCCCTCTCGAAACACTGCAGCCTCCCACCACCCATGCTCCTGTGCCCACCCAGAGAGAAGTGGCTAGATAGATAGATAGACAAAGGACGGCGGTATGCTGTCACACAAAGTGGTGTAAAATAAAAATTGAAAAAATAAAAATAATAAACATGCACAGGGAGTGTTAATAACCAGCAATGCTCGTGGAGTGTTAACCAGCAGTGGGGGGGGGGGGAGCGTTAACAGCAGTGGTGGGGGAGTGTTAGTGTTAACCAGCAGTGGAGTGTTAAACCAGCAGTGGGGGCGTTAACCAGCAGTGGTGGGGGAGTGTTAACCAGCAGTGGTGGGGGAGTGTTAACCAGCAGTGGAGTGTTAACCAGCAGTGGAGTGTTAACCAGCAGTGGAGTGTTAACCAGCAGTGGAGCGTTAACCAGCAGTCGTGGGGGAGCGTTAACCAGCAGTGGTGGGGGAGCGTTAACCAGCAGTGAGAGTGTTAACCAGCAGTGGAGTGTTAACCAGCAGTGGAGTGTTAAACAGCAGTGGAGCGTTAACCAGCAGTCGTGGGGGAGCGTTAACCAGCAGTGGTGGGGGAGCGTTAACCAGCAGTGGAGCGTTAACCAGCAGTGGTGGGGGAGTGTTAACCAGCAGTGGAGTGTTAACCAGCAGTGGTGGGGAGTGTTAACCAGCAGTGGTGGGGGAGGTTAACCAGCAGTGGTGGGGAGTGTTAACCAGCAGTGATGGGGGAGCGTTAACCAGCAGTGGTGGGGAGCGTTAACCAGCAGTGGAGCGTTAACCAGCAGTGGAGCGTTAACCAGCAGTGGTGGGAGAGGTTAACCAGCAGTGGTGGGGGAGTGTTAACCAGAAATGGTGGGGGAGCGTTAACCAGCAGTGGAGTGTTAACCAGCAGTGGAGCGTTAACCAGCAGTGGTGGGGAGTGTTAACCAGCAGGGAGCGTTAACCAGCAGTGGAGTGTTAACAGCAGTGGAGGTTAACCAGCAGTGGAGTGTTAACCAGCAGTGGAGCGTTAACCAGCAGTGGAGTGTTAACCAGCAGTGGTGGGGAGTGTTAACAAGCAATGCTCGTGGAGCGTCAACCAGCAGTGGTGGGGGAGTGTTAACCAGCAGGGAGTGTTAACCAGCAGTGGAGTGTTAACCAGCAGTGGAGCGTTAACCAGCAGTGGAGTGTTAACCAGCAGTGGTGGGGGAGTGTTAACCAGCAGTGGTGGGGGAGCGTTAACCAGCAGTGGAGTGTTAACCAGTGGGGTGTGTTAACCAGCAGTGGAGTGTTAACCAGCAATGCTAGTGGAGCGTTAACCAGCAGTGGAGTGTTAACCAGCAGTGGAGTGTTAACAGCAGTGGAGTGTTAACCAGCAATGGTGGGGAGTGCTAACCAGCAGGAGCGTTAACCAGCAGTGGTGGGGAGTGTTAACCAGCAGTGTGGGGAGTGTTAACCAGCAGTGTGGGGGATGTTAACCAGCAGTGGAGTGTAACCAGCAGTGGGAGCGTTAACCAGCAGTGGAGTGTTAACCAGCAGTGGTGGGGGAGTGTTAACCAGCAGTGGAGCGTTAACCAGCAGTGGAGTGTTAACCAGCAGTGGTGGGGGAGTGTTAACCAGCAGTGGAGTGTTAACCAGCAGTGGAGCGTTAACCAGCAGTGGTGGGGGAGTGTTAACCAGCAGTGGAGTGTTAACCAGCAGTGGTGGGGGAGTGTTAACCAGCAGTGGAGGTTAACCAGCAGTGGAGTGTTAACCAGCAGTGGAGTGTTAACCAGCAGTGGAGTGTTAACCAGCAGTGGAGGTTAACCAGCAGTGGAGTGTTAACCAGCAGTGGGAGTGTTAACCAGCAGTGGTGGGGGAGTGTTAACCAGCAGTGGAGCGTTAACCAGCAGTGGAGCGTTAACCAGCAGTGGTGGGGGAGTGTTAACCAGCAGTGGAGTGTTAACCAGCAGTGGGGGGGGAGTGTTAACCAGCAGTGGAATGTTAACCAGCAGTGGTGGGGGAGCGTTAACCAGCAGTGGAATGTTAACCAGCAATGCTCGTGGAGCGTTAACCAGCAGTGGAGTGTTAACCAGCAATGCTCGTGGAGCGTTAACCAGCGGTGCTGGTGGCTTCACCGTAGGTGCTTTCAGGGGCGGCAGAGCTGGTGGCGGCCGCGGAGGGTCCTAGGGAAGAGGCCTCGGACTCCGCGATACTGGATTCGTTGGCGCTGGACTCCTCAGCGTTGGTGTCCACCCCGCCCTGCCCTGCAGCCATCCCCAGGGTGGCTTCGATCTTGTCCAGCTCCTCTTCCTCCTGCTCCAGCCTAAGTCACACACACACACACACCCACACACACACACACACACACACACACACACCACACACACACACAACAATATATATATATATATATATATATATATATATATATATATATATATATATATATATATATATATATATAGACGCATAGACGCACGCACGCGCGCACATACATACACGCACGCGCGCGTGCGCACATACATACCCACACGCGCGCGCGCGCACATATACATACACGTACGCGCGCGCACACACACACAACACACACACACACACACATACATCACACACACACACACACACACGCACGGATCACGACTGTTCACCACGCACACACTTATACACACAGACACACAGACACAGACACAGACACAGACACAGACACACACACACACACACACACACACACACACACACACACACACACACACACTTTTTTTTTCTCGAATGGTAACAGAAATCCAAACAACCACCAACTAGCCCCAACCCGAAACTACTTTAAAAAAAAAAAAAAAAAACAACAACCCTGTCTGTTCTACTTTATTCCATAACAAGTCACGATGCTCTGAGGTGCATGTGCATGCTTGCGTGCGTGCATATGTGTGTGTGATATTTTTTTTTTAGGATAATAGTGTAGAGGGTCCTACACGGGAATTATCTAAGTCACCACTCTAATTCCCGTTCCGCCTAATTCGGTACCGGAAATTTAGAGTCCTAGACTAATTCCTAGTTTCTTTAGTAACCCTAAAGAAGAGTAGGGCTCAGCTACTTATGGGCCGGAGAGTGATAAAGGGGGGATAGAAAAGAGGATAGTAGAAAAATAGGGGAAAAGAGATATAGAAGAGGTAGGAAAGTAGGTGAAGTGAAATTAATTAACCTCAACTCACTCAGCAGCCACACTGAATACACTGAACGTGACGAATAACACCATTCATTCAATGCGACTCCAGACCGAGCAAATTGGGTTTACAATATATATTCCACAACACAACCTACAACACTACCACTTCAACATAAAGCACCAATTGTACTGCAAGTACAATTAAGAAAAAACAAAAGATAATCTATCCAGTTTCAAATATTTAGAATCAATGGCTCAGTCTTAGTTACAAACACAGAACGATGAGAGTGGGGATGGGATGATGGTGCGAGGAGAAGGTGACAGGGAAAAAACGATGTTCCTGTAATAAAAAGAACATACAATGTAAAAAACTCACCACAAAACCATCCATCACTGAGCTTGTTTACAACACTAAGCTCAATTACCAAAAGGCACTTTCACCCTATCCAGTTTGCCATTCTCATGAGAATTAAATATTCTCAAAACAATCTAACATCACCACCAAAATTATCACATAATTTTAGTAGTTAGTCATTACACACCTTTCATTTACTTTAGGACAGATGATGGTCCATCCTATGAAACTGTGCAAGCATCCCAACATGTCTCATTTACTTTAGGACAGATGATGGTCCATCCTATGAAACTGTGCCAACATTAATAAAAAGGACTAATTTATTTTAAATAAATGTCCACAATGACATTCCAATGCCATTTCACCTGTTTTACTTTTAGAATTGCTACATGATTTATTACAAATAAATCATAAATCTTAATGATAAAAATCATTTACATACTTTATTCAAAACAACCACTAAGTTTCACTGTTAGTTCACAGGCTAAAAGCCTCTCAAATTAAATTAATGCCCCACTAATATTTCAACTGTTTAAGTTTTCTAAATGATATATCACAAATACGTCAGAATTCGTAGTGATAAAATCATTACAAAAATTAAGTAGTCCTTCACACCCATACATTTATAGTGTAAAGTCACACTAGAATATTTCCAGCATTTTAATAGCTGAACAATATCCTACCCAAAATTAATCTTACAACAAAGACCATGACGGCGCCAAAATTTACCCCACGCTTCCTTTGTTCAAAGCGATCACTTATGGTTCACTGTTAATTCACAGGTTGAAAGCCTGTGAAATTAAATCAAACATATAAATTTCATGAACCTTCCAAAACTATTCTGAATTAAGCTGAAATTGGCTTAAACAGATAGTTTGATCAAAAACGAAGTTAACAAAATGAAACCAAACCTTACTCAGGAACATCCAGACTCAGAGAGTCCAGTCACGCTCCTTTCCTTCACTAGGCCCAGGCAGGAAGTGAGATTTAAAAAACAGAAATATCCGGATAGGCATGTCTTTTTAAGGGGCCATCACTCAACTCTACAAGGGAGTTACTGAACTTAACGCTTAGTAACGCCAAACACAAAAATACGTTTTGTGAGGGGGGTTACAATAGAATGGATAATATGCATGCGTGCATGCTTACTTGCGTGTGTGCGTGTGAGCGTGCGTGTGTGTTGTGTGTGCGTGCGTGCGTGCATGTGTGTGTATGTGTGCGTGCGTGCGTTTATGTGTGTGTGTGTGTGTGTGTGAGAGAGAGAGAGAGAGAGAGAGAGAGAGAGAGAGAGAGAGAGAGAGAGAGAGAGAG